>DF240089.1:10361-165999 GCA_000507305.1 Breviolum minutum Mf 1.05b.01
TTTTTTCCTATCCCAAAAAAATCTGATCAAAACAAATGAAATCAGATCAAAAACTTAAGCATATTTTTACTGGTTGGATCAGATTTGATCATTTTTTACATTTTGTTGTTGGTATATTTTTCTTTATTTTGGTTATATACTCCAAAAAAAAAACATTTCTCACAGCAGCATTTATTGGTCCAAGGTTAGTTTCAGAAACAACCCTTGGGACAAGGGACTGGACAAAAAGACCCTTACTCGAAGGTTAGAAGAAACCCTTGCAACAAGGGGAAAAAATCCTTGCCATAAGGATAATAAGACCTTGTGATAAGGTTGGGTAGAAGGATGGGAAGAACAGGAAACAAGCAAAAAAATTCGAAACCAATGAAAGTGAAAGCAAAAAGCAAGGCAAAGCCAGCCAGGAAGACACAGCCCTTGCAAGAAGGGAAAAGGAAAGGGGAACCCTTGCAAGAAGGGAAAACCAAAGCCCTGACCAAAAGAAACTTGAACAAGTTGGGTGAACTAACCCTTGGAGAAAGGGTGGCAATGGCTGGGGAAGAAGAAACAGAAGAAGCAGCTGTGGAAACACTCAAAGGAACAATGTCCAAACAAGACCACAGCAAAGCTTGGGGGCAGCACAACACCTGGTTGAAGAAACAACCACAAGAAGAGCAAGAAGCCCATGCCCAGAAAAGCAAGAAAGAAAAAGGAGAGGCAGTGGTCCTTTGGTTGCTGAAGACCAAAGTGCAGAGGTTTCAGCACCACAGCCAAGAAGTGAAAGGAAGCAGTTCCACACTTCAAAAAGAAAGGTGGGTGTCCTTGAAGTCAATTCTGAAGCAATGGTCAGAAGATGAACTAGATGCCCATCTGGAGAGTGGTCGAATCTTGGCAAGGCAATGCAAAAAAACCCCAGGGGTGTGGGAATACTGTGATACTGAAGATGAAGAGAAGATCAGGAAGGCCTCCAAGATCAAGTCCTTGAAACAAGGACAGGAATATGAGCCAGATGAGAATGATGATGAAGAGTTCGGTAATATGTGGAAAAGCAGTGGCCACAGTCAAATGCAAAGAATGTGTGATGATGCGAAGGGAAGTGGAAAAGGAGTTGCTAAAGAAGGTGGCAGGCAGGCCTTGAAAGAAGGCCCTGGCAAAGGCAGAAAGAGAGGCCAGCTGGCCTTGAAAGACAAAGAAGCAGAAAAGGAAGAAGAGAAGGAACCAAACCCTGAAGATGAGATGAAGGAAGCACTGAAGAAGGCCAAAAGGGCCAGGGACCTCACACAGAGCCAAAGCACTGACTTGGAAGATGCTCTTGTGAAGGCTTCCTCTTTGCTCACAAAGGAGGGTAAGAGGAAAGGGCTGGAGCAGCAACAAGAGCTGCAAAAGTTGTTGCAGCAGCTGAAAGCTGTTTGCTCCAAGGAGAACATGCCCTTGACCAAGCTGAAGGAACTTCTGGTTGAAGTCACCAGGGCCCAGAAGGAGTCAAAGGACACAATCAAGGAGCTCAAGCACCTGGCCAACAGAGCTCCTTCCAGAGCACCTTCCAGGGCTCCTTCGAAAGGTTCCCAAAAATGGAAAAAAAACGCCCTTGCAATAAGGGATACACTGCTGATCCCTTGTCATAAGGGCAACATCCCTTGCAAGAAGGGATACACTGCTGATCCCTTGTCATAAGGGCAACTGCAAGGGTGCTGAGTGCAAACACCTGGTGATCCCTTGTCATAAGGGCAACATCCCTTGCAAGAAGGGATACACTGCTGATCCCTTGTCATAAGGGCAACATCCCTTGTAAGAAGGGATACACTGTTGATCCCTTGTCATAAGGGCAACTGCAAGGGTGCTGAGTGCAAACACCTGGTGATCCCTTGTCATAAGGGCAACATCCCTTGCAATAAGGATGTGGGAACCTTGCAAGAAGGTTGTGGTAAAACAAGCCTTGCAAGAAGGCTACCCCTTGAGACAAGGGTGAATTTTTGAACAGCAAGCCCCACCTCAAAGCCAGTGGAGGGAGAACTCTGAGGTGAGGCTGTGCAAAACATGGAAAACTTTGCGGGGGATGCACGGGGGAGTGCTGCAAAGCTGTTACCTAGAAGCCCTTGTGTTGCTCAGTTGTGTTTAAAGTTTCATAAACTGTATGTGGGATTTTTAAATGTTTAACTTTTAAGGTGTTTTGGTGTAGTTCAAATGGTTGTGATTCAGGTGGCACTAGCTCAAGTTGTTGACACACTTGTTCTTTGCAGCCTTTTCTGTTCAAGCTAAGGCTGTAGGTAACCTTTCGAAAAAAGAAATCCTTGTGATAAGGGTGAACCCTTGGGATAAGGGAAATCCTTGTGGTTTCTTACACAAAAGCCATTTCGCACAATCACTCTTTTTGCTTGTGCGCGCAGCGTCTGAAAGGTTGGCCAAAATGGCCCAGAGCTTTTTGCTCTGCCTTGCACACCTTCGTGTGCTCTGGGGGATGAGGTGGGTGGGCAAAGCTCTGTACTAGCTCTGCTCCAAAACGGCTGCGTACCAAATTGGCCACGGTGAAAAAACACTACGCACGGACAAACCTGAACGTACAAGTTTCTTACACAAAAGCCATTTCGCACAATCACTCTTTTTGCTTGTGCGCGCAGCGTCTGAAAGGTTGGCCAAAATGGCCCAGAGCTTTTTGCTCTGCCTTGCACACCTTCGTGTGCTCTCACCCCTCCCGCCTTTCGGAGCCGGGCGCGAATCGCGCCTCAGCTCCCTAGATTGGTGTCAAATCGACTTTACTCATCTTTTGCGAAACTCCTCGAGAATTCTTTCTAGAGTCCCATAAGTAAGTTTGAAATGACTCCGAAGACCAACCTACCCCAACGCTTCACAAGCGTGGTGTCCGAGTAGGCAGCCCATATTGCGGATGCTCCGCCGAATCGCAGCGAGTGAGTGCTGAAGTCTCCATCAAGGACGCTGCTTTTTCGATCAAAGCCGTGATTGCGGCTCTTGGGACGACCTTCCCATCTCCAGTCCTGAAGAGTAGATCGAGAGCTTCGGATCCCCCGGTGTAACGTTGGGGGAAGTGTTTGAAAAGCCCTTGAATCGTCCGGACCGGACAGAGTTCTGTCCCGGAACAGAAGTGATTTCGGGACTCTCCACGATTATACACATCTGTTTTTGATCCACGGATGGTGATCACAACCTCGTCCGCAAAGTTGATGCGGCCTAAAGGGCAGAGCTCTCCCCTTTCTTGTAGCCGTACGTCGCATCCTCGTAACCCTCTCTCGTAGTCCACATATCCAGTGTCAAGATATTCGGAGGCCCGAAGGAGGAAAAAGAAACCGACACACAGTGCCGACCACAACAAGCTTCCCTCCGCGGTTTTGCCGAATTGCAGATGCTCCCCCAGCCACCACAACATAGAAGGAGTGACCGGCCTCCTACGTTCCTTGGTGCCGTACCTTCTTTTGACGCCGGCAACAGCTAAAGGAACCCTCGGCATGTTAGCCAATGGGTCAGGAAGGCCGAGCGTCCTGTGGTGGCTCCGGATGGCCGCCAAGCGAATCTTGATGGTTCCCGGCGCCTTCTCCTCATTGGTGGAGCAGTGGACAATGTAGTCAAGGACATGCTGCTCTTCTTCTCGGCTGTACCCATTAGAGAATCTCAGCGGGTCGAGGCCTCTCCTCCAGCAGAAAAGTTCCCACCAAAATGGTACTGGGACTTGTAAACATTGACCGTGGTCTTGGAGTACCTGTCCAGGAGAAGCGCAAGGCCCTCTTGTTCCAACTCAGCCTGGCTTTGCACCTTCGTGAATCGCAAGGTCTCCGTGCGGGCGTAGTCTTACGGCAGTTTTGGGTCCTCCAAGGAAGGGCACTCCCGCCCCACTTGGGTTTGACACGGATACTTTGCCTTTCTTCTTGGAATCTTCTTCAAAGCGAACCCGCCTCTTTCTCCCTCCTACTCGGTAGAGGTCGCGCCGGGCCACTGGTTGTCGGAAGGATCCACGGGAGAAGTGACCGACCATCAGGAGCGCAACCCACATTAGGCCCACTGCCAAAAGAATGTTCCCGGGCGCGAATCGCGCCACCGGATCAAACCAAGGGAGTGCAGTGTGCGCAATAGCGTGGTTGCTGTCTCGCTCGGCGTCATCGTGAGTACGTCGGGTCCTTTTCTTGTCGCGGTACTTCTCCCGTTTCAATTGCTTCCTCCGGAGAGAATCCTTCTGCCGTGCCTTCTTCTGCCGATCCTGACGCTCGCCCTCTTGTTGGAGCTCCTGTCGGAACTCTGCCAGAGCTGCTTTAGCCTGATCTTGCATAGTCATGTCTATGACTTCGGCGTGCGCTTCTGTAGGCACATCGACCAACGTGCCTGCGCTCTCCACCGGTGTTCCAGCTCGAGACTGCAATGCAAGCCGGTGCCTAGCAGCTCTCTCGCGGGCGCGATGATCCCGCCTTGCTTGCCAAATTCCCATCCCAGCGGCGATGTCCGCCTCAAGACGGTTCGTAGTGATAAGAGGTTGAGAAGTCCGAGGCCCCACCGGATTAAACCTCTCCAGACGTTTTGCCTCTTCGTCGAGCGCGTTCTTGTACTGGGCCTCCAGTTCGCTGACCTCCAATGCTTTCCGTTTGTTGTGACTCGAGAGCGGCAATCGCTCCCTCTCGGCTTTCGGCCTTGATGTCAGCCAAGACGTGAAGCTGGTCTAAGAGCTGCGCCTTCGCCTTGGGTCCAGCGTCCTCTTGTTCTTTGATGCACTTTTGGAGGTCGGACCAGTTGGTCGCCTCTGCCATGGCCACCTCCTGAAGAATCCTGATCTGGGCTGACCCGAACCGCAAGACCTTTCTAACGGCCCTTTCAGAGTCAAACCCGGGGTCCTCTGATGCTTCGTGCTGGGTAGCCCCAGAGGAAGAAGCTGCCTCCTGGACCGGCTCATGCTTCATCTTCTCAAACTGAGAGTCGTCTCCAAGTTCCACCCCCATAGGGTCGTCTTCTTCGGGTTCAGCCTTGGAGGAGGCCGGAACTGCTTCCACCACCTCCGGATCGTTTTCGTCGCCGCTCCAATCGCACCCTTCCTCAGCATGCCCGGGCGAGAAGCTCGCCTCAGGCTGCTCCTTGAACTCAATCTCCCAGGTGTTGGTGTCTAAGTCCACCACTTGTCCTGGGCCACATCCTTCCACGGCCGGGGCGATATCTTTCACGACCTGCACGATCCTCTCAGTAACAGTCGCAGGGGGTTCGCGCCTTCTTCTTCTAGCTCCCATTCTTCTTCGTCGGGACCCCAAATGCCCCCCTTGTCCTCTGAACCTGCCACGTCTCCAACTGATAGGGCTGGGAACTGGAGGTCATCCCAAGGACGAATGGTGTTGATCGCGACAGGGGGGATGGTGGTTGAACAAAGCCATACAAGGTTTCCTGTCACTCGGAATCGACAGCCTCGTTCCATATAGCCACCACCGTGTCTATTTCGACTCGTATTTCAAGACCTTTTCTCCATCTCCTTGCATGGGCTTGCGGGTCCTGCAAGTGAATGTCCCTCCTTTGGCAGATGATGCCCTTCGCCTCAATCTGCGGCACGCACCTTCGATATGTGCCATGGATCAAAGTGTGGGGCACGTCTCGTTCAGGGACTTCCCGAGAAGGCCCCGTGCAGCCTGGAATAGTGTGACCTGACCAAGCTGCCACCCATCTCCTCCCTTCAGCGTCCTCCCTCAGGACAAACCTCTGCTTGTCATTGTCACGGATGGCGTCCAGGAGGGCCCTTTCATCATGCCTCCTCATCTTTCGGTGACGCATAAGTTGGTCCCATCTGACCCATCCTTCATACGAGATGGGTGTTTCTGCGGTGCCCGCCTCATGCCTCAAAACCCTAGATAAGTCTTTGGACTCTCGGAAGCCCGGTTGCTTGTCTCGGCGATCCCGGCCTCTGCGTCCTCCAACTCGGCTCATCGAAACACTGGGTCCTTGCGGTCTGGCGGTTGATGATTGGCCAGCCACTGCATCAGCACCTGCTCCGCCTCTTCTTCCCACTTGAGCTGACACAGACCCACCTTGTCTTCTCCAGCGATGGGTCCCATTTCTTGGTCTCCAGCCCACTGAGCTGCCATCCGTGCCAGCGACCTGGGCGCTGCCACCAACAAGGCTGAAGCTCTTTGACTGGCTTCTACGTCTTCCCGAGGTCCGGGTCTCCCATCCAACAACAGTACCGCTTCTTGCGGCTTGAGGGGCCTCGCTACAGGGCCAAGCTTCCCTTGCACGTGCAACAAAAGGTTGTGGGGGTGTGCTGCTTCCCAGGAACCATGATGCAACGATGGCAGGGGCTTGCTTGCGTTCCACACGAGCCTTCTCTCAGATGACCCTAAGAGCTTGACAGTGCCGGTTGGTTTGGGGGTAACTGCTCCCAAGTAGGGCATGTTGGGATCGAGGTGGAGGAGGCCTGGAACAGCCTCTTCTTCATCGCTTTCCTTGAACCAGAAGGCATCAAACTGCCTCGGAATCTCTGTGCAGGGTTCCTCGGCGACATCAACGCACGGAAGTTCGACCTTCCCCCCAATCGAAGCCAGGACAACCCACCGTCTCCACCACACTTGATCTCTCAGTGTCCTTCCGCTCACCTGTACCACTTTGGCTTCGTAGCTGCAATCCCGTAACAGTTTTAGCGCTTTCTGCGCGACTGTCTGCGTTTGAGCATCGAGCCATACGAGACTAGGCCGGGCGTGAAGCACGCCACGGCGGACGTCACCAAGGGCTCTTCCGCTTTCCATCGACAGCGTGCAGCAAAGCATGCTCGGTGACCTCAAGGGTCGACCTTTCCAAGCGACAACTTCTTCCGGACCTGCTACCGAGCCGTAACACGTCGCTCCGCGCATGAGGCACTCCAAGACATATCGGTGGGTGCTCGCCCCAATCTCCAGCACGCTCAGATCCAGCAGGGGCTTGGAATCGTCTGAGACCCCTGGAGGGATTGTTGAAAGGGATCTTCGTTCTGCCAGCCTCAGAGCCTGTCCTCTGTCGGCGTCGGCTTGACCGGCCCATAGCAAAGCACGTCGCGTCCAGCCTCTTTCCAGGTAGATTTGCAGCGCCTCTGCGGCCCCTTCCAAGGGTGTCAAACCCGACTCCAGCATCACCTTACTCGCGTCGTCTCTGGTAAGTGCGTCGGCAGTAATGTTGTGATAAGTGCGCAGAAAAGCGCCTTGAGTTCGAATGGAGTGGGTCGCTTCAATGGCGGATAACACTTGGAGCAGGAAGGTTGCGACTGGGTGTTTGGCCTGGCGGCGATCTAGCCACGAGATCACATTGCGATTGTCCCCCCCGTAGAGGACAAGCTTACCTGCCCACTCAGTAGCTTTCATCGCCACCAGGGTGACGACAGCAAGCAATTCCATGATAGCAATCACAAAACCGCTGTGCTCCTCCTCCTCAGCCGGGTCCTTTCCCTGGTCCTCTGCGGCTTCTCTCATGAACTTGCGGACCATCTTCTCCAGGACAGTGCCTTCCACCGAAAAAGCTGTCTTCCCTCCCCAATCAATGGCCGCAACTCTCTCAAGAGTGGCATCGCCGGAAGTCCAGATTACGGCATCCTTGTCGATGGCCATCACCTCCGGGACGGTCAGGGCTTCCACCATGGGATGGGTAAATCTCGATTCCCAGACCTCTCGGTTGTCAACAAGAAGCCTTTGCAGCTCAATGGCCTCCCAAAACCCCTCCCACACCAGTCGTTGCCGGCGTGGCCCACCGCGAGGGACTGCCATTCCTTCCGAGTCAGCTGGGCCGAGAAGGTCATTGCTGGCTTGGAGAAAGTTGGTCATGGTCGGTAGGATCGTGAGCCAAAACTGCTGGTTCCCTCGGAGTTCTTGGATGAGCTTCAGCGGCACCTTCTTGTTGCCATGATCAAACTCCGCCAAGTGCAACAGATGGCTGGCTTTTTCCAGTTTCGCTGGTGGGAGCTGCCGAGTGCCTCTGTGGGTATCATAGGTAAGCCCCCAGACCAGTTTCCTTTCTTCGAGCGCTCCCTCGATCTTGTCTTTCACTGCATTGATGGTGTGAGGACCGAGTGCTGCTGTCGTGCAAAGCTCTGCTGCTTTAACACTGAGCCATGGCCTCAATCCAAGATCCGGTTCGATAAGGACAGTGTCGTCCATCAGGACCAAGGATCGGAAGGGAACTTCATCGTTCCAAAGGGTCTGGTCTGGCTGGTACCGAGCGTGACCTTGTTTCGCTAACCAAGCGTAGAGCATGAATTCACCTGGCGCGCCGGTCCATCCAAACGTCAACGTATTGTAGATGATCGTCACGGGCTTCTCCATGTCGAAGTGGTTCCCCGGCAAGTCCGCCGCAAACAGCCTCGTGTCTTCGGTGACCACGGGCACCCATTTGAAGGCATCAGAGATGTCCTTCTTCGACAGCAGGATGCGTGCAAAGGGGAAACGATATTTCCACCACAAGATGGAACGAGCCATCTCCGAATGCCGCGGTTGCAACGCAGGGGGGTGGTTGGTCTTGTCGTAAGTTTGATTCACCGGAGTGGCGTCCCAGATGACGCGCCCCTTGCTTGACAAAGTCCGGTCGGGCAACATCTTGGGGACCCTTGCCATGGGGACCGAGATGACGCCTTCCAGGTCGGCTCCTCCATCATCCTCGACAATCAAAGCTCTGCCACGTTGCGCATCTTTCCACAGCTGGGAGGCAGCTTCGTCCATATACTCCCTCAGACTTGGGTGAGGACTGCTGCGAACCCTAACGTCTTTTTGGCAGGTGGAGCAAGCGCTGATTCCCCACAAAGCGTTGTCCTTTGCTTTCTCCAAGAGTTGTGGGTGCACCAACCCATCGAAGAAGCCGTCGTAGAGCATTTGAAAGTGGTCTCCAAACCTTTCTACGCTCAACCTTCGCAAAGCCCGATTGGCTTCCATCCACCCCTCAGCAGCCCTTAGAAAATCCTTTCCCAACTCCGCTGCCTTCTTGAAGTTCTCCTTCGAGTAATCGTGACTGGCTACGAAGTCAAGGAACGTGGAGCCTGTTCGCCGAGCCCCATCCTGAAGGTCTTTCCCCAAGGGTCCTCGTGAATGTTGGTCCGGGAGTTCTCCTCGGAGGTCCTGCCTCAAGGGGTCCAGCAGTATGCCCTTGGAAGTCTCGCCGGGCGCGAAGCGCGCCTCGGCTACACTTCTTCCAGGCTCTCTTCCAGCAACTCCCACTCTCGACGGCAAAAATCCAGGTCCCTCCCCTACTGTTTCTTCGTTATCGCCAGCGATTCTTTCCCCCCCCCCTATGGTTTGCTAGAACCACCGTAGCGATCAAGCGAGCCATGTACGGTGAGTACATGGCAGAAGCAGCCGTTGCGCCTCCCTGCACAATTTCGTGGATATGGTCCCGGGGGCATTAGGCGGTCCAACTGGGCCTGCATGGCTGGGTCGGTGGTGCGAATAAGCGTCGGCTTGAGGTGCAAGCCGCCCTGAGGCCCAGAAAGGCCGGTGGTGCACTGATCCAGTCGGGCACGTTTCCATTCGGGGTTTGCCAACTCCTTCATGGCGACCTTTTCCTGCCAAGCTGAGGATGTCAACGGGTTCTCAGCGTGCGCGTGACGACCAGAGGCCCTCTGCTGGGCGGCTAAACCGAAAGCGAACTGCAGATGATGTCGACCTTCCTTCAAGCGCGGTTGCAGATTGCATTCTCGGACTGCTGCCAACCGCATCCATCCACAAAAGGCCGTGCACGGGAAAGCCAGCCATAGGTGCTCTGGTCGAAGACGATCGATGAGGGCTCGACAAAAGGCTCGATCTTCGGATTTAGTAAAGTCCTGCCCGTGGTCCAAGCCAAGACAGATGGCCACGCCACCTAACTCTCTGACTGCCTCCGTGGCACGGGCCGCCCCAGCGTACACCTCGAGGAAATGAAGCCCTCGCTTCTTGGCCTCCGCAAAGTGAATTGATTGGGGACCAAGCCATTCCTTGAGTTCTTCGTCCGTGATCGGCTTGTCCGCCGGGTACTCTGCGGTTTCAAAAGTCTGGGGTGGCGATGCCCCTGCCTTGTCCCATCCAACTGGAAGAGGGTACAGCCCCAAGACTGGTGCTGCTGCCCGCAGTAGAGGTTGACCGGTACGTCGCAGCCTTTCTGGGCTGGGCTCACACCTAGGACAGGCGCGAAGATCCCGGGCGCGAACGCGCGCCGCGGGTCCTTCGGCTGCCTCCATATGCACCTCCCAGCCTGCCGCAAGAACTTCTCTTACCATGGGCGGAGCTTCTGCCGTGGCGGGCTTACCAAGCAATCGCATATGTCCGTTATGGACTAGTAGCCATACCTCGGGATCCTTGCCAGCCCTATGGCATGGTCCACAAATGTCTTCCACGGTGAGTTCGCCCTGTGGGTCCATTCGCGCTACATGGAACCGTGCTGCTTCGAAGCTGATCGGTACAAATGCAGCGAGACAGCGGTAATCCTTGTCGTGGCTGTAGTGCAAGAAGTCGTGCACAAAAACCCTGACATCGGCTTCGGCTCTTCCCATTTCCTCTGGCATTTCACCCAGATGGTCCAGGGCTTGAGCAGCTTGCTCAGCCGCTTCTTCTCGATGCTTCTGGGCTTCAGTGTGGAGTTCTTGTAGGGTAGGATAACGACCCATGTGGGCTGTCATCAGCCCCGCGGTACAATGCAACATCAGGCATTGACGAATCTCTTGCGGGTTGGTTTGTGAAGGCGCGGGTCCGACGATGTGTTCGAGCTTCTCGCTGATGGGAAGCTTGTCACCGTAATCCACAACGTCCCATTCGACACTCTTGTACCGAAGTTTAGCCCTTCCCACTCCAGCGTCCCATTTGAAGGTGGATAAAACTGCGGAGTCTGGGTTGTAACCGACCTTGTCCCAAGCACGACTTCCCAGAATTCGGTCAGCTTCTGCAGACACCTCTGGGGGTCCTTTGTCCCTCGCCTCGATGAGGTAAAGCTTCACGTGTTTCTCCTCCAACTCGTGCGATGGATGAGTCTCCTTGTGCTTCACCAGCTGGTTCCGCAGGTAAACGCCCAGTTGACCTGTGAATTCATCAGCCAACTCGGACTTGTCCACTTCGCGGATGACCGCTGCCCTCTCTCGAGCTTCAAGGGGGATCTCCTCTCCTTCCTCAAACGTGATGCTTCTTCGGGCGGTTCCTGCGTCGTAGTCTTGAAAGAAAGAGTCATCGCCCCCCTTGGTCCACTCAGCCAACCGCTCCTCCATGTCGGTCGGCTCGAAGTTGAGGAATTCCTCTGGGGGGGCTTCTCCCACCTTACCTGCTGTCCCCTCCGGTGGTTTCCCGGGTTCTTCGCCTCCCGCTCGATTGTTCCTCTGCTTTCCTTCTTTGATGTTCTCCTCCAACTTACCCTTGACGTTTGCTCGGATAGCATTCATTTGACCTTGGACATCTGTCTTGGTCAGCTTGCTTCGATCCTTCAAGCCACCTCTCCTCAAGAGCTGGAGTTGGACCGAGTGGTCAAGCGTACCCCATTTCGGTGGATGAACGTGAGCGTGAGGGCAAGAGGAAGAGGCGCACCCTCGATGAGTGATAAAGTCCCAACAGATGTACTTGCCGCTCTTCCGATCCTTTGGACGGTGGTCCAATGATCGCGCACCTTCTCTTCCAGTGAGCGGTTCTCCCATCAGCTTGGGTGCTTCCGGACCTTTCACCTTAGGCGCCCGGGAATCCGCCTCGGTTCCACCGGCTACATGGTCTTCTGGGTCTCCACCCGCTCGTTGGCCCTGAAGTGGTGCATTCTTCTTAAGCGCTACCTGCCACAAGCCCTGGAAAGCATCCGATTATGCCTTGGGACGACATCAGCTTGGAAGTACTCTCCTTCGTCTTCAAGGTAAAAGGTCCGGGGCAGGCGCAACCAGGGAAGTCCGTCTGGTCCTGGGGCTGTGGCGAAGAAGCGGATCCGTTCAAAGGTGGGAGAATCTTCTCGCATCTCACGTCGCATGGTCCTATCGACCTCTTTGAGTTCCTCCACAAACCGAGCCCACAACTCTTCCCAGACGTTATAGATCTCCGCCGGGGGCCACATGTACGAGTGTTCCTCACCAAGCTTCAAGAGATACGTAGCTGCCGATTCGAAGGTGGAGTAATGTTCCGTACCCATCACGCAAGCTACAGCCCATGCCTGGCGTAGAGCGTTCCGATACCACTGCGACAAGGTAACCGGAGGTTTGGGGCGCTTCTCAAGCTTGTTGTCGACAGTGCCCGCGTACCTGTCGAAGTCTTCCTCGGAGGTGAGTGGGAAGTCAGCTGCTGAAAGGCAATGATCTGGCAGTTGTCGTGTGTCCTTCCCCCCAAGACTGAGGGAGGCAAGCCCAAACGCTACCCGGTTGTTCAGGTCTGGTCAGCGTTTTGGCAATCGTCTGGAGGGCTTTGGTAGTCTCATCTAAGCCCCTGGGCTCTGCATCCGTAAAAGACCCAGTGTGCCTGGGACGAGCTGCAAAGGCGAATGCGCTTTGCGCATCTGGTGGGACCATAGAGCTACCTCCAGTGATCGTTCGACTTCCGCCATCAAATCCGGACGGGAGACTTTGAGCCCCCTTCGGTCTGTAAAAGGCTTGCCATCCAATTTCTTCATACCGACTTGCTGCGTGCTCGTCCTTTTCCTGAGCTTCACGGGCGGGCACGTAGGACGGGCTACCGGACAAAGTCTTCAGAAGTTGCGTTGGCTTGAGGTCCAAAACAGGGTCATAGTGATCGACCTCAATGACCTCGTCCAGGATCAGAGCAACTAGCGCTTTCTTTGCTGCTGCCGGATAGTCCTTCGGGAGTTTAGGGAGGTAGGCAGTGGCAGCTTCCTTAAGGACACTGCGGGTCTCCATAGGGCCACAGTCCGGTGTGGAAACTAACCCAAGTGCTTCGCTCGCCTCGACCCCCTGCAGGATAGCCTTTAAGTACAGGCCCAAAATCTCCGCCCCGGGTTGTGAGGTGACTCGTTGAACTTCAGATGCCTTGGTTGCTTCCTGTTCAGGTGGACCGGGCGCGATACGCGCCACTGTCTCACCCTCTGGGGGCAACTCTCCATCTGGAGGTTCAGATTCCTCGCTTTTAGCTTTAGATCTGGAGCGGGATGGCCTCTTAGGTGCGGGCTTGGATGCCACTTCCTTCGGCTTCGCAACCTCTTTGGTCCTTTCTTCTCTCGTGGCGTGCATGCGGCATAGCTTCAACCCATCACGATTGGATTTGGCTTCTGCCAAGCATCCGTCTACCACACACCTTCGCTTAGATGAACTGAGTTCATACATAGCTCGGTGGTGGTTGCACGCTCGGAAAGTCCATTCAGATCCCTCCTCTGCCAGCTCCTCCTTGTTGCTGCGATCGGCATCTGAAGCCAAAAGTGGGACAGGTCCCCCGGCCGACACGTCTCTGCAAGGGTGGGTTGACAAAGGGGTGGCTTTACCATTGACGAAATGGCAGATCTGATCGGCCTGGCAGGTTGCTTCTTCCTCTCCCTCCGATTCAGTCTCGGAGTCCAGGTGCTTTGGACCTTCTGGAGACTCATTAAGAGGTTCCCTCGGTCTCCTTCTCGTGCAGCACGTGGATCGTAGACAGCAACGCCCCAACGCTTTCACCCCCTTCCACAGAGTGGAGAAAGGAGCACATCGGCACCCGATGAACCAAGTAGCCACGAAGCAGCGCCCTATGGGGCCTCTTCCTGCCTCTTCCTGTAGGTTCAGTTCCACAGACCTCGGGATCGTAGCGCAGGCTGTAATGTGCACACAGTCGTCCTCGTGGGAGCCACAAGGATGTGTGGAACACAAGTGGATCTCCATACCGTAGGACTGATTTGGTTCCGGAAGTACCGGTGCGAGGCTCCATGCACAGTTCCCCCGTTAAGACGATAGCCATTTCTGTTGGTTCGTCCCCGAAGCGTGCCGTGCCTCAAACGAGTGATCGCCACCCCATCTGTCACCAGAAGGTCGAAAGGGTCACGGTTTTCACCCCTGCCTCTCACTTCTTGCTGCACGAACTCAGCACTCCAAGCACTCTGTCCCTTAGGACCGACCCACTTAGGCCGGAAGACAGGGGTGCCCTGTAACGTGGTGACTTCGTGCCACCCCCCATGTCCTCGGATGTACCTGTAGAGAGCTGTGACGTGCCGCAGGAAAGGGCATAATACCCAGGTAATCGTCCAAAACAGCAATTGCAGGATGAAGATCCCAACAACAGCGACTGCCAACCAGTAACTCCACCTTGCGGCGATTCCGACCGATGTACAGAGCGCCCCGCACCATACTAGGCCAGAGTCTGTGAACTTGAGGAGAGACAGCCACCACACTTTGATGAACCACCAAAGCCAAAGGGCGTCTTCTTCTGGGTCCGGGCTCGAATGCGAGCCACGGTCACCATGGGAAGATTCACCCCCTTCACCACTGCAAGATCCCACTTTGGCATCGACTCCATTAGGGCACGTATCGTTGGCCGATGGAAGCTGCGGGTACAGAGTAAAGAGCTCTAAGAGGTTCCAGTGGTTGACCCCGGATGGAAATGCCGCCTGGGACACCCCCACCACAACACACAACCATTGTCTCACCATCGTGA
Source organism: Breviolum minutum Mf 1.05b.01 (assembly GCA_000507305.1). NCBI lineage: Eukaryota > Dinophyceae > Suessiales > Symbiodiniaceae > Breviolum > Breviolum minutum. The sequence goes on from DF240089.1 coordinate 24,830, forward strand.
GACCCCCTGCCCAAAGCTCTGTACTAGCTCTGCTCCAAAACGGCTGCGTACCAAATTGGCCACGGTGAAAAAACACTACGCACGGACAAACCTGAACGTACAAATAAGGGTGAACCCTTGGGATAAGGGAAATCCTTGTGATAAGGGTGAACCCTTGGGATAAGGGAAATCCTTGTGATAAGGGTGAACCCTTGGGATAAGGGAAATCCTTGTGATAAGGGTGAACCCTTGAGATAAAGGAAATCCTTGTGATAAGGATAACCCTTGGGATAAAGGATACCCTTGTGATAAGGGTGAACCCTTGGGACAAGGGAAGGTAACAAGGGCATTTTCCTTGTGAGAAGGGAAACCCTTGTGACAAGGGTTAAGAATGCCAGGCCACAAGAAGGATCAAGGGTGTAAAAGGCTCAGGGGCTACAAGTTAGACTTGGAAACTGGAAAGGCTCTAGCACCTTCACCAAAGAAGGTCAAAGCAGGTGAGAGCCAGCTGGCAACAACGCTTCTCACCCTCTGGACTGAGGGCAGGCTCAGCGCCACCTGTGTCCAAGAATTGGCCCGCCTGGCCATGTTGGAGCCAAGCAACCCAGAACTTCAACTCTTAGCAAAGAGTGGGAACTATGGTGAGATTGGTGGTAATATTTCCAAAGATATATCCAACTTTCTCAAGGGCCTTGGCATCTGTGCACCCTATAGGATTAGGGTGAAGTGCCTGGACAGGACAAATTCCACCATAGAAGACGATATGCTCCTGTTGTTACCACATATGTTGTTTTCCAGTTTGGCTAACAACTATGTGGAAAGGTTCCATGATTTGTTTCCAGGTGAAGGCCTGGAAACATTTTGGGAACAAACCCTTGGAACAAGGGATGACAGGTTGGTGGATCACCCCTTGAAAAAAGGGCAGTGGGAGAAGAAGTTGCACCCCCTGGTCATACATGGTGATGGAGTGGCTTATGAAAGTAGGGATAGTCTGATGACTTGGAGCTTTGGCAGCCTCCTGGCATCAGACAAGCCCAGCACAGAAGCCCACATCCTGATGGCCTGCTTTCCAAAGAGCTCCACATGCAATGCGACCTGGCCAAAGGTCTGGGGCTACCTGCATTGGAGTTTAGCAAACCCTTGAAAGAAGGGGACCCCCTGTTTGAATATGCAGGGCAAAGGCTGACCCCCCAGAACTACAAGGGGGCAGTCTTCAATGTGATTGGAGATATGGAATTTTTTGCCAACACATTACAGCTCCCTCACTGGGCATCAGAATGGCCCTGCTGGGCTTGTGACACACACAGAGACCATTTCAAGGAATTGAAATTTGAAAGTCACAACTGTGTGGATGCATCCCTTGCAAGGAGGGAGCCAGTGAGTGATCACCCCTTGTTCACCCTACCAGGGGTGACCTCAAGGAATGTCAGGCATGACATGCTGCATGTGCTCTTTGTGAATGGAATGCTATCACATGTCATGGGGTCCTTGCTGCACTACACATGCTGGTTTGACAAGCCAGGTGGCCACCAGAAGGTTGCACCAGCAAAGAGGTTGAGTATTCTTTTCACTGAGGTCCAAAAAGAGTACACAGAACACAAGGTTGAGTGCAGGCTGACCAACTTGACCTTGAGCATGTTCTGCAACCCAAAGCAGCCCCATGCAACCCATCCCATGCTTCACTGCAAGGGTGCTGAGTGCAAACACCTGGTGAAGCCCCTCCCTAGCAGTCCTCAGAAAGATGCTGGGGAAGGGGAGGCATATACACAACAACATGCTGTCTTGCTTGCAGTCTGTCAGTGACTTGGTAGACTTGTGGGATGGGTGTGGCATGTTTCTGTCCAGCAGTGAATGGAAAAGAACAATGAAGCTGCACAAGGACTTTGTGCAGGAGTACAAGCTGCTGGGTGAATGGGCTGCTGAGAATGACAGGTATTTGTTCCACATTGTGGCAAAACACCACATGATGTGGCACATGTGCCTGGACAGCAGGCGCCAGAATCCTAGATTCAGTGCTTGCTGGAAAGGGGAGGACTTTGTGGGGAAGATGAGCCGCCTGTGCCACTCCTGCAGTTTTGGCACCAAATGCACAAGACTCACAACCAAAGTCCTCCCCAAGTACCAGGGCATGCTGCATTTGCTCCTCACCAGGAATGGAATGGACTGGGAAGCTTGCATGTAGCCCTTGCGACAAAGGCGACCCTTGTAACAAGGGATACCCCTTGTAAGAAGGGGTGCCAGGCCCAGCTCCATGGCTGCCAAAGCAGCCAACCCTTGTGAGAAGGGTGGGTTTCTGTGAAGGGGTAGTCCTTGCAAAAAGGGCACAGCAGTCCCTAGGTGCGACCCCTTGTGATAAGGGGTGAGCCAAACCTTTGTGAGAAAGGTAGCCCCTTGTGATAAGGGTGATGTGAGCCAAACAAACCCTTGTGACAAGGGTGATGTGAGCCAAACCTTTGTGACAAAGGTGACCCTTGTGATAAGGGTGATGTGAGCCAAACAAAACCTTGTGACAAGGGTGATGTGAGCCAAACCTTTGTGACAAAGGTGACCCTTGTGATAAGTGTGATGTGAGCCAAACAAACCCCTTGTGACAAGGGTGATGTGAGCCAAACCTTTGTGACAAAGGTAACCCCTTGTGATAAGGGTGATGTGAGCCAAACAAACCCCTTGTGACAAGGGTGATGTGAGCCAAACCTTTGTGACAAAGGTAACCCCTTGTGATAAGGGTGATGTTTTTGGCAGAGCCCCTTGGCACAAGGGAAGGAGGTGGCCTTGAACAAAAGCAAGGAAATCCTTGCAACAAGAGGTGACATGTGCCAAGGCAAGTAAAAAAAAGCAGCTGTTTGTGGTAAGGGCTGGTGTGCAGGGAGGAGGGGGTAGCATGTGTATTCAAAGTACATATCCTAAAACTAACAAGTCAACCCCCAGAAACACAGATACACACACCTCAAGTAGAATCACACTAGGTAGCATGGTATTGCTGTCACAGTAAAAACCAACCAACAGCAACACACACACACACACATTCACATTCATCAAAAAACATCTTCTTTTTTCTTCTCAAGGTTTTGCTATATGAGCAACGGACTAAACCTATTACATCCGCGAAAGGACGTGGCTGAAATGGTCATCGTTTTTTGTGTGTCCCTCATCGTTCCTGAGGATTTCATAATGTTTGTAATGATACTGATGCTTGGCACAGGATTTGCTAAGGAAAAGTGTAAGGCGTCACAAGCCTCGGAGTGCAGTGAACTGCTCGAAGCTAAGCCTGATGCCTGAAGCATCCCTCAGTCACTACCTGCTTTATCATGAGTTCTGAACCATATCACGCATTTACACGTGAACTTGAAAGCGGATCCCATTCAGGACATTGAATCAATGGTCGACAAATCACGGACGTACCACTGATGGCTCAACGTCCTTTCTGCCTTCACAAGTGGAAAAAGAAGAGAGAGAGAAGAGAACCCCGGGAGGGGCGAAATAAGAAAGGCCGACAATATGTATAGTTATAAGCGCACCTAAGAATATAGATATCGTACAAAGTATAGGTAAGAAGGTTGGTGCTGGCCGCTCTGACATATTACAAGTATAATGCCATATATATATATATATATATATATTTAACAAATAGCAGAGAGCGAGACAGCTGAAAGCCGTCTACATTCCATTGCAAATTGTCTTTTGGCATGTTTTTTTGTTTTCTGCTCACACTACAGGCATCCATCGACTGAAGCCATCTGCCAGCACTGCACTGGCCGAACAACCATCCACAAGAATAATCTGAGTTGAAAAGGACATGTGACAACATCAATCGGACGAGGAATCGGAGGAGCTAGAAGAGCTCCCAGATGAACTTTCACGACGGAGTTTCCGGGCTAATGCCAAGCGTTTTGCCTGGTTGCGTTCCCGTCGCCTGTCCAATCTCGACATGCGCTTGGAAAGTTCCTCTGCAATGCTGGTGCCTTGCCCATGCTTTCTTGTTCTCCCTTCAGGGAGCAAAGAGGTTTGAGCATCATACTTTCTGGACAGTCCCGTGTGATCATGCCGGCCAAGCGCCGTTGGATTTGTCATCCAATTCGTTTTCCCATCTCCCCAGAACCCTCTCCTCCACATGGCTGGCGGGGTGACACTTTCCACTGTAAATTCATCTAGCTCAATAGCTACAGGTTTCGTTGAAAAAACATGATTGTACACTCGCACCCCCAATGATTGTGGCTTTACTCGGGTGTCCAGGCGGGCGGACAAGCAATAAGATCGAGTAATGTGAAAATGCGCAGGGAGTAAACGATAGGCCTTCTTCGGCACTGGACTCGTAGTATCTAAAATCACATTGATTTTTGGAGACGATGGGTCACGGAGTCTTTGCTCCGAGTTTTCGTGCTCCACAACTTTTTTCAAATCTTCCAAGGATAAGATTTCCTGCTTGTTTTGCTTGGCTTTCTCAATATACGCCGAAAACCAGCCGAACAGCTTGTCACATATTGATTTGCTGTGCTTCTCACAGCCCCAATGCACTGTGACCTGTGCTTTCCACTTGCAAACTAGAGATACAAGATAAAAGTAAAGGGCCTCATAGCCTCTATAGTGTGGACCAGGGTCAGAGATCAGAGCAATGCTGCTGAAAGTTTTGTTCTTGCAACAACGGTCTAAGATCATGTCAATCAGTACATTCGTCCTCAAGCACGTGTGATCCAAGATGTCACTTATGACAAGGAAAAATTCACGTTCCACCACATTGGCTTGCAAATGTTTCATGACGCAGCATCCCCAGACCGATATCTCCATGCGTGCTGTCGCATAGAATTGCTCCCCTGTAGCACGATGGCTGATTGGAAGCGAAACTAATTCTTTCCAGTCACTTATGATGCCTATACTTGCAAGAGGCGGTGACACCTGTAGTTCCATCAAACATGGGGATTGATGCTCATTTGCAGCCTTATGATGGTTATAACTCAGGACAAGCTTCAGCAAGGAGCGAAGTTCCAAGGCACAAGCTGCTTCCATGCTATGGAGGTCCACACGCCTCCTTTGTGGGAAGCCACTCTCACGAGTGCGAAGATGGCGCTGCCCACAAGGGTACGCTGTGCCTCTGTGTTTGGAGCATGGTTGCCTGTTTTCATGATGTGCCACATAGTGCTCCAACTCTTCCAGATGCTGAGCTGGCCTGTCCACAACATCTGTGGATGAAAGATAGGTATCCCAGGCATTGAAATAGTGAGGCAGCAGCTCCTCCAACTGCTGCCTCTGCTCAGCCAATGTTTTGTTCATCATGGGTAGCACTTTATCATCATAGTCCACGCAATGTTGACACATATCAGAAGAAGATCTAGCTTTCTTAAACTGACACAAATGTCGTTTGAGGATGCGTTGGAAAGTGCGATCGCCCATTTGCTTGTGCACTTCCTCCTCATTGTGGTATATGGAAGCTTTGTCTTTGGTCAAGGTGCGAGCCACTTGCCATTCTCCGCTGGCGTCCCGACAAATCTTGGAAGAATCTTGGCTGCACTTCTGCAAGGCTGCTCGCACAGCCTCAATGCATTCTGGATTGTCCACTTTGGAAGGGCGGCCACCACGGTTCACATCCATGTCTGCAGCATTCCCTGCTCGTCTCCAGCGAGTGTCCCCCATAGGATAACCCATGCTGCGACATATTGTTTGGTCGCCTACGCTGTTCCGCACGAGCCGATCCACATGGTCCCGGACTTTCCGGACAGGCTCGGTAGGCACAGCCGCAGAAAATCCCGGGCTGGCTGCAAGGCCAGGTAGAAGAGCAGAACAAGTTGCGCAATCTGTCTTTCTGTCAAGCTGTGCCTTTTTGTTAAGTTTCCGCAGAAGCGTCTGGGCGAAATCTGGCCACTGCAACTGCCTGTTTTGGATTGCCTGCGACAAAACAGTCGCTGCATCTTCAGCAGAGGAGAAGCCCTGCAAAAAATCAGCTATATGCTTGGTGTGTCTGTACAAAGTCTTGGCCCCAACTTCACTGACGGGCTGGAATCGCGGCTTCTTAGACTCCTCTTCCATTGAGTCTGTCATGTGTATCTCTGTCTTCCGTTTACTGGTGTTGACTTCGGAGCTAGGACCCTTAGAGCTGGATGCAAGCAAGGTCTCAGGCTCAGATACTTCCTCTTCGGCCTCGGGCGCTGTGTCTTCTGACAGCTCAATCCTAACTGCAGGCACGGGCGGCGCATCTGTCCCGCTTGCTGCTGCCACCCAGGATTCCTTGTCTGTGGAGGAAAGGTTGTTCCAATGCTCAGCTGTGATTTTCTTTTTCAACCAATCCCGCTGGCCTTGAGTCAATCCACCCTGCACAGTCTTGGGACCTTTGCGTGGCACAGCTTTTTCTGCTGCAGCTGTTAACTTCGCCCCGTCTGGCCCACCAATCACGGACAGGAAAAACTTATGGATGGCCTTCCGTTCAACACTGCTCCGGGGCATGGCCGCAATCTGTCACGTGGGCAGTTGTCTTGAAAACCTGAAAATTTGAAAAAATGGTCATCGTTCAGTCATCGTTCTGGTCATCGTTCTGAACTGCTCCAAATTTGGAAGTTTGGACTGTGTTACCTGTGTTGCTTCATTTTCTTTCTTGCAAATCTGGAAAACTTCCTATCTGTTCTTGGAACTGAGCCTCAAATGAAGTGATCAGAAGATGCGATCGACAGAGATTGGAATGGAAGAGAGTGGAGTGGGGGAGGAACCCACGAGACATGTATCAATCCTTCATCTTTTTATAGTATGTGCAAAAACTATGTGCAATGAATGTATACAATCCACTTACCGGAGGATGCTAAATATATATATATATATGATATTATCTAAATATAATATATATATATATAAATATATGTTCTATTATATGTGTAAAAACATTAATAAAGCAAGTGTGTATTTATATGTGTATATGCATAAATATAAATAAATATATATATATATGTATACAGTAAATGCACAGTGCAGTATAGATCGTGTAAAACTTTGCTTCGGGATATCCTTACCTAAACTAAACACAAGAACAGAAACCAGAAAACCACACGCATTAGTGGTTCAAAAAACTTTCCCTGAGTAATTGCATACATGTACGTGTGCATACGGACATTCAACCAGTCCATGTGCGAAGTATACCTGGATCTCGCATTTGTGATTTCAAACATCAAAGTGGTTCACCATCAAGCCTGTCAGCTTTTTAAAGCTCCACAGCTGCCACCCCTAGCTGCTGGTCTGTCTTGGACACGGAGACTCAGACGCGTGCAATGCTATCACTGCACGCACGCATGACAATTGCATGCGTTGCTACCTACAGCCTTTAAGTCCCGCAGAATCTGCTTGGACTTGAGGCGAACTAATGTCATGGTTTGGGGCGAGCTGCTCAAAATGGCAAGGCTTCGTGGGCTCCCCAAAACAAAACAAGCCCTCTTGCAAGGGTAGCAGGTTGTACCTGTTACTTTCTTTACACCCTTGCCGCTCAACTTTGTCTCCCATTTGACTGTGTGTTTCACTGCCCCACAGATAGAACACTTGGGCTGAGGCTCTGTGCTGTAGCGCACGTGGGTTGGATTGCCTTGCCCTGCATTGCCGTGTCTCTCCACAAGTTGGTCAAGCTCCTTGTGGCACTCGGCTGGCAAAGTGATTTCCAGCGCTGTCTTCTGCCGCAAACGGCGAAAGCACGAGGCAACCACCTTCACGGGAGTTGGGCTTGGTGAGCGGTGCCTTTTACCGGGTGTGTGAAGGACAGGCTCCGACACGCGGTGCTGCAGTTCTTGCCTCGGAACTTGGGCTACCATGCTGGGTTCTTTGCTTGGCAGGGTCTGCTCCAAGCACGTGCTCACCACCTGCTCCACTTGCTCTGCCTTCTGCTTGGGAACATGGGTTGACTGCTCCAAGCTCGTGCTCACCACCTGCTCCACTTGCTCTGCCTTCTGCTTGGGAACATGGGTTGACTGCTCCAAGCTCGTGCTCACCACTACCTGCTCCACTTGCTCTGGCTCATGCTTGGGAACATGGGTTGACTGCTCCAAGCTCGTGCTCACCACTACCTGCTCCACTTGCTCTGCCTTCTGCTTGGGAACATGGGTTGACTGCTCCAAGCTCGTGCTCACCACTACCTGCTCCACTTGCTCTGGCTCATGCTTGGCAACATGGGTTGGCTGCTCTAAGCTTGTGCTCACCACCTGCTCCACTTGCTCTGCCTCATGCTTGGGAACATGGGCTACCATGCTGGGCTCTTTGCCTAGCACGGTCTGCTTGAGCTCCCGCAGCTTGCTAGTCAAACAAGTAGTTGTGTGCCAAACATTTCCATACAAAATGGCCTTGTGGTGCGAAGATCGCCTGCCACCCGTCACTGTTGTTCCAAGGTACCCATCCTCGGTTGGACAAATATAGGGATGGTGGAAAAACTATCTGGTAAAATAGGACCAAGAAACGCACGTGGAGCAAGAAAGTAATGGAAAATATACAATCTATGTCATGGCAAGGGTCACAAGTACTCACCCACACACCATGCTTGACGTTGAAGCTGGGAGATTGCATTCTGCCACAGCAACTTTGGACATGGCACAACTCTGGATGCCCAGAAGGAACCATCACTAACTGAAACAAGGGTGGAATGGGAGCCCGTACAAGGGAAAAGCTGAGCCAAATCTACCTTAACTTGCTGGATGAATGTCTTCAAATTCAAGAATCCGCCAAACATGTGTATCAAAAGTCATCGTTTTTTGTGTCACCCCTATCGTTCCTGAGAGTTTCATGATAGTATCACATATCAATGTCCTCGTATGAAGGCTCCTACTTGTCGGAGGTTTTGGCGGGCGCTCATATAGCGTTTATAGAGTTTTTGTGCCCAATGGCCATGGTGAAGTCAGTGAAAGAAGAAAGACCCGAAGTGAAGCCTGTGGCCAAAAAGAAACGCAGGAGTGGCAAATCGAACTGGGCATCACTCAACAAGCAGCGGAAGGAGCGACTTATGGCTTTGGCCAGGCGGAAGAAAGGCTTACCAGTCACAAGGCTTAGATACAAACAAACTCTGCCGGCTAGGCGTAGTGGTCGCTGCATTCAGCGTGCCATTCGAGCTGATGACAATGTCAGCATGAGGCTGTGCAGTGTGGGAACACAAACCCCGATGAGTGTTTCCCCCTCTACGGAATTGGTGGACTTCTGTCTTGCAACACATGGCGTCTATGCAGCAGAATGTCTGGCCATGCCATACGAGCGCGCCGCAAGCGCGTGCCTGCCGGATACCGAGCGCGCAGCAAGCGCGAGCATCCCGGACACCGAGCGCGCAGCAAGCGCGTTGTGGGACAGATGGAGCGCGCCACGAGCGCGTCTGAAGTTAGAGACAATGTGATAGGGGTGATGTGAGCCAAACCTTTGTGACAAAGGTAACCCCTTGTGATAAGGGTGATGTGAGCCAAACAAACCCCTTGTGACAAGGGTGATGTGAGCCAAACCTTTGTGACAAAGGTAACCCCTTGTGATAAGGGTGATGTGAGCCAAACAAACCCCTTGTGACAAGGGTGATGTGAGCCAAACCTTTGTGACAAAGGTAACCCCTTGTGATAAGGGTGANAAGGGTGATGTGAACCAAACAAACCCCTTGTGACAAAGGTGACCCTTGTGATACGGGTGATGTGAACCAAACAAACCCCTTGTGACAAGGGTGATGTGAGCCAAACCTTTGTGACAAAGGTGACCTTTGTGATAAGGGTGATGTGAGCCAAACAAACCTTTGTGACAAAGGTGCTTTTATCCCTTGTGACAAGGGTGTGAGCCAACCACAGACTCAGCCCTGAACACAAGCTTCAGGGCCAGCCCTTGTGACAAGGGGCAGAGTTAATCCTTGTGAGAAGGGTCAGGGTCAGCCCTTGTGACAAGGGCCAGGGTCAATCCTTGTGATAAGGGTGGATCTGACTGGACAATTCTTAACAAGTGCAGAAAAAAGGTGAATTTCAAGTGCTGAAAGGGAAATTTAATGTCTAAAAATATTGATTTTTAATTTTGATTTTTAGGTCAAAATTAAGTCAAAAAATATTGAATTTCCATATTGATTTTTGTCTCTCAAAACATAGAAAAAATCTTTGATTTTGGATATTGATATTTTCAATATAAAATATTGATTTCAGGTTGAAATCAATATTGGAAAACCAATATTGATCCTAATCAATATCCGATGCTCAGGGAAGGAAAGTGAAAGCCCGCCTTCACGTCATTCACTGTGGCTGATGCGTCCAGCGCCAATGGCACAGGAGGCCCGAACTCCGAGAAGACATGCACGATGAACTTATAGGTCCTGTGCAGCAACACTCACAGCTTCGACGTTCTGATTTCAGGCTGAGCGTGGCGTCCAGCCTTTGTCGTGTAGCCGGGCAGAAACGTCTTGTCTGGGAACTTGAGAAGCAACATGTCCCAGACCTTGTCGAGGGTCTTTGCTACCATCGCTTCCTTGTTGCTAGTCATTCCGTCAACACAGAGGTCAACAAGCAGGTTTGAGCCCAAGCTACCTTCTGGAGACCTCTAGCAAATTGCTGCTCCTCTCTGTGAAATCTCCAAAGCAACTGTTCCAAAAACATCCAGCGGACGAAATTGATCAAGACCCCAGGCAACACTCCAGACAACGGCGTTATCGGAATATCATGCAAACATTTGAAAATAATTCAGACTGACCTAGCAAGAAGCTATAGACATGTGCAGCTCACATGTACAAGCAAAGGAAAGGCAATCTTTCTTCTAGAGCTTCCATCAATCATTGCCCGCAGGTAAGCATTTCTCTCCTTGCAGTTGCTCTCGGGCGCTCTACAAATGATCTTAGATAAGCACATGGAGCTTTCTTCAACCTTGCAACCCCCAGTGCGCTCTAGTTTTCCCATGTTATCCCTTGAAAGCTTATATGAGCATGTTTGCAATGTTCAACCAACCAGTTACATTGTACGGAATTCTGGGTGGTCAACGATGGAACCTTTACAGTGGCTTTTTATACTGTAATCACGCCTATGTTTCAGTCGGTAGTTTTTTTCGCCCTATGTACTCGAAACAGCCGGGTTTTGATCACTGCTCATATCACGGCATGCACGCACCCCAGTTTAACAAATGATAAATAGGTAAGAAAACATAATAGCTTTCTCTCATTCTCCCCCCTTCTATCACTTTTCCTTTTTTGGATCCAAAACTCTATATCTAATGGCCAATTTCAGTACACCACTGCAAACTAACATTCAACTTCAAAAAAGATACAGCAATGCTTTGAAAAGGATGTTCACTTTAAGGTTCCCTATCAATTTATAATGATCATTTCAACGACCTCAACATTTGGCGCTTACCACTTGGATGTCCCAGGAAGTTAGGATCAAAGGTTAGGCTCAGTGGGTTAAAATCCCAACAAAATCCCCATTTATAAGTAGGTGAAATAACCCATTGATCCTAACCATTTAGACTACTAACTTCCAACGGGACATCCAAGTAAGTATATGCAACAATGGCAATGTCTAAGCAACCCATTTACTAACTTCCAACGGGACAATCCGTTTGCACGAAAAACCGCCCCCAAAACCCCAATCCTGAGCTCTTCATCGAAAGCTTTCAACTGCGCTGTAAAGCCTTCATTAGGACATGCCTCGACCAAAGCTGGACCCTCGAGAGATGAGTCTTGACCGTCAAGCCCTTGCGAGAGAGTCATGTGTCCCCCCCGAAAAAAAATCACCAAACTGGTTGGTGGTTTCATTCAATCCCCTTTGAAATAATATGAGTCAAAAATGGGAATCTTCCACAAGTAGAGGTGAAAATTTTGAAAAAATAATTGAAACCACCACCACCTAGCAAATATTTCAGGTACGGGGTATCCTTTTAACTAGAGGAATCCTCACCCATAGTTTCACCGCTGTATTACGATCAGTCAAGGCATCACACACAAAAAAAAGTGGCTCAACCAGGTGATGGACATTTTTGAACCTCCCACACGACCATTGGAATGTCCTCCCAAGTCGTCCCAAAAACCAGCGACTGCAGCAGCAGCATCATTATCATGATGATCATTGAAACAAAATAAGTGTCATCATTGTCAAAAGCAACACCTATACATCAATTCTAAATTGCATCTCAATAAATTAACTGTCATCCTTGTATCAATATTCAGATCTTCACAATACTAGACCTTCGAAAGCTAATGATGTTGTGCGTCTTGCAAGGTAAAATTGAAACGCAAATGCAAAGCTTGAAGGGGCAAATATTATTCCAATAGAGGATACATTCCCTGAAACGAACAGTGCGCCCCTAAAAGTAATTAAAAATAAGCCTATCCAAAAGGATTTGTTTCTTCCAACCATGGATTTTTGGGGCCATGGTACTTTCAGGGAGGCTATATGGTGTATTTAGAAAGCGGAAAATAAATGTGTTGGTGTATGATTTTTCAGGCACACCCAAAACCAGTCTTCAAAAAACATCCCTTCTACATGGCATCTTCGAAAAAATGTTAACATCGCAATGAAAAAACGTCGCCTTTACTGACACCTGTTTCTTGTTAACCTGGAAACAACGGCCAGCGTACACAAGCCTAAGCCAAGCACTCCCCGCAAAAGAAAGAAAACATAAGAAAACACACCTGGGAGCGCGCTTCTTTGCAAATGGCCATTGCTTCCTCGAAGCTTTTCCTTGCGCAGATTCGTTTGTTTATAGGTCACTGTTATCGCCACCTTTGCTCACATCCTTAACAAAAGCAAGGCATCATTAAGGCTTTATTGAGGCAATGGCGGTGGCAAACAAACCTTCAAGTCAAGCCGACCATTAAAATAACAGTCCCCTGGAATTGTTAATTAGAAATCCCTACTCAAGAAAATGTTGTGTTTTTCCAAATTCCAAAGGGCCATTGAATTTATGGGTTTTGGACTCCCAGGGCTTTACTAAAAAACCTGTTCTGGTAGGAAGGCCTATCCACAGTGGATACGAAAATCACGGCCTGCGTTACATGAACTCATGTGAAAACTTATGGATACTGGATATTACTACAGTGAATAAACACGCTTAATAGTATATAAAGATCTAATCTATATACCCGGAAGTCCAAAGACCATTTAAAAGGGGTTTTTAAGAAATGAATATTTTTTAGTAGGAATTCGAATCATCCAAAGTTGGGAACTATTATTTAATAGTCTTTGACTTACATATCATATATTTACTCAACCTCGAGGTGTAGTCTTCAGCTGATGATGCTTTGGTGTATCAACGTATCAATGATTTTGCCAAGATATTGAATCCAAACAAAACTAAAAAAAACAGATCCTAGGTATATCATATCATTCTTACAAACTTACAAGTATCTTAGATAAGTCGGAAGTTCCCCTCGCTCCCCCCGAGAAAAAGCCTTACAACAAAAAAGAATCCCACCTGGAGGATATTTAGACTTAGACAAGTCAACTCTTTTCGCGGAGGGTTCCCGTTTTGAGAAATAACACTGGCCCATTTGCGACGTTTAGATCCAACACTTGCGGCATCTTTTGCTGCGCCAATTTTTCGCACTCAAAACATTATGGCAAATCAACCTGCCACCCCCAAGCGTACCGTACCCCCCTCAGAAATAAGGGTCTAAATTTCATAACGCCTATATTTCTTGGGGGGTGGGTACGTGGCCGGGGGGAGGGGGTTGGGTTGGTTGACTAACCATTCAAGACTCATAAACGACTCATTCTGCACACAGCATCTTTAGCGATTCAACGATTCCTTCCAAAGTTATTTGAAGGGATCTGGTCCATCTGAGTGTGCGCACTCGGCAGAAGCCAAGTTGGAAAAACTCTGAAAACCACAAGGAAAAGTGGGAAGAAAAAAAAGAAAGACTGATTGGAAATTAAAAAAGAAAAACTTCACAACATCACAAGCAATGGCAATCCTTGTTCTCTATGTTAGATTTCTGGAGTTTATGATATCATTTTGCATCAAATGTTATTTGGTTGCTTGAATTTACAACTCCATTTTTCTTTCACCAAGCGTTTTCACTGGTAGGCTATGTTTCTTTCAAGAAAACCCTGCCACTTGAGCACCCTTAGATGTTTCAAATTGCAGATCCCTCAGTCACTCGGAAGGTGAACCTGCGGCTCAGCGTTTTACACAGGGTTTCACCCTATCTTGGGCAGTCTATTTGAGGTAACGTTCCAAAAAACCCTTATGATACTGGTTGGTGCATAGATAGGGATCCTACATTGGCGCTTGTTACCATCCCTATATATAACTGGGCAAGTATAATTCCCTACATACAGCAAATAGCGAGGGTTTTGGTCACATGCTCATTTAATCAGTGGTTTCTCATTTGTTGCCCAGATTTGGTCCAAAAAAAGGGGCCCCGTAAAGGGCGTTGTTTTTGTCTGTGGCGGCTTGAAAACGGAAAACATGTTTTAAAAAAATCCATCCAAACTAAGATCAACTGTATAGATCGAAACCCTATAGGGGTATAGCTACGAACAAAAATGCAACAGCACAATCCCAACAAGGTGGGCCCCAACCAGTTATCAAACGGAGACATTTTCCCCCTAGGGCCAGCAGGGTTATTTCACTTCCATTTATATAACGATCAGCTTCTTAGGCCCACCAGAGATGACACGCGTGTCGTGTGCTTCACCGGTCAAGCGGAAAAAAAGCTACGTTATACATCTCGGTCGTATCGGACGTATTCCATGGGCTTCCTGGCAGCCTAAATATGTCTTAAGCCATGTGGAGCTGGGGTCGGGATTCAAGTCCGTTTTTTTGGGGTTTTTGACTTGAAACCCACCCTTTTGATGACTGGAAATCCTGAAAATTGGGTATCTAAAAACCCTACGAAGATTGGGTTGATGAGTTTATCCCCTATATTATAGGGACTTTTTTTTTGGGCGCTTTATAGCTTTGTTGACTTCGGCTAGAGATGGGTCGAAAGGCGTTTTGGTGGACCGGGAAATCGGAGAAAACAAACCTGTTGAAACGGCGTTCCCTAAGGATCTTGGACCCTCCAATGGAAAGGTTTGAACCTGTATCGCAGGGGTAGGGTCCTCAAAATGACGCCAGTTTTGAGGGTCCAATGATCCTTAGGGTATATACAGTGTCCATACACCCTTGCAAGTCAAGCCGGCCATTGAAATTCTAGTCTAACCCTGGAATTGTTGATGAAATAAATCCCTTTTTCCACAGGGCCATTGAAATTATGGTCTTTGGACTCCCCGGGCATATGTTATACTTCAAATGTTGCCTAAAAATGGCAAGTTTCACCATGAAAACTGCCCATCCAAATCTTGGTGGTTGGTTGGTGTCTTCTCTATCCCTTCTGTGGGGTCTGGTGGTTGGTTTTGAAGCATTTCTAGTAAGATCTGTCTGCAACTTGGACTTGGAATCTTGGACTTGTCGGGTTGATCAGTTGATATGTTCAGAACCGCAGAACCCAAAACATCCCCCCCTTGGATGCGAAGTGAAACCCCCTCCATGCCAGGATGCAAAAAAATTGTGGGACAGTGAAGGTTACCTAGTTGGTGGTTTCAATCCACCTGAAAAATACTAGTCAAAATGGGAATCCTCCCCAAGTAGGGATAAAAATACAAAATGCTTGAAACGACCATCCAGTTACGCTTTTTTCCGCTCGGGATCCATCATGCACCAAAACAAACAAGAAAATGGATCAAGTCATCCTGGTGGTCCCAAGACATAATTGGATGATGGGATCCCAGGACTTGTTTGGGAAAGGTGGTTATAGGGCGTCACTGCGTCACCCACCATTTGTTACAGCCGTTTAATTAGGCCATTTGGAAAGGGTTCAACCCACCCCGATCCTTGGGGGAAACGATGACCATGGGCCAATTAACCACTCACCAGTCCTGGGATGATCCTCCAAGTACTGGCTACTTAGGGATCTTCCTTTGGGTCTACCCCACAAACCCAGGATTCCAGGCATCACCAGGATGCTTTATTTGGATCTACCCCCTCAAACTCAGCACCTGATTTCAGCTAGCCAAACACTGCGCCAGCGCCTGGCTGAAAAAATCAACATCCAAATGGCCGAAAAACTTTGGCGTTGATCACCCTCTGGTAGTTTTCGGCAGTATAATTTGTTTCACCTACTTACGGGACGTATTCAACCTACTTATACAGTATAGGGGTGATTTAATCGATTTACTAAGTACCATGGACATCCCCTCACTGTCTGGTAAACCAATACAATGAGGTGATCCTTCTGATGATTTTTTTTTAACTGATGAAAAAAAAAATACACCAAAAAATCATGGCAAAGGATGATACGACCTCAACTCACAGTCTCGCAGTTACCCGACCTTAAGGAAGCAGAGAAAGGAACATGATGGTTTCTAGGATTGGGGAAGCTTTCCGCAATTTGGCGCTTCATTTTCATGTTGGTGATTGTTTTATTGTTTTATCTTGATGTTTATATGTTAATCTTAAATCATTATATCATCACGATACCTGATTTTGTGGCAGACGTTGCGCCGTTTTGTTTTCAATCTGGGTGGTTTGTATTGTTTCG
Source organism: Breviolum minutum Mf 1.05b.01 (assembly GCA_000507305.1). NCBI lineage: Eukaryota > Dinophyceae > Suessiales > Symbiodiniaceae > Breviolum > Breviolum minutum. Next base: position 41,283 of record DF240089.1, read on the forward strand.
GTAGCGCTTGGGGAAAAAACAAGGCATTCATAAGACTTTAGTTTCCAAACATAGGCATCCAATCATATTGTCATAGTCTCCATAGGAACCATGTATGTTACATGTGTGTTTTTGTTCTTATACGGTATGATTATATGATAAAACACAATCGAAAAAAAGACACAGTGCAAAAAAGCAAGAGAAGAACAACAACCAACCCCAACTTCAACCAACCAACTTCAACCCCAACTTCAACCAACTTCAACCAACCCCCTCACCCCCTCCCACCTGGCCACTTTGTAAGGTCTCCCCTTTGGTATTCTGTCGAATGATGGACTTGAAGGCTCCGAGCTTCAACGGACTGGCAGGTTTTCGACAGCGTGACCCAACCAGGGCAGGGATGAGGTGGTGACGCTGGCCCGGTGACCCGAAAAATTTGGGGAAAGATGTTTTAAATAAGAAACGCCTGGGACCTGGTCCTTCTGCGATTGTGACCCTTGGTGATTTGTGATTTGTGAGGTTCTTTAAGTGACATAAACCATTTTGGGCTTGATCATTCGGGGGTCAACTTGGAAGAAGCTGGGAGTTTAACAAAGAATGGTTAGATTCGAAAGACTGGTTAGATGATGTTAGATGAGCTTTGTTTGAAACTGTGCTTCTATTTAGGCCGGGCAAAAATACTGAGTGCATCTAAACGCCGTATGCTGCGTCGCTGAGGGGCCGGGTTTGCGCAATATCTCATGAACATATTATTCGTTCAAATGGTTGGGGTGTTTTTTTTGGGTAGATACTGTATCGGGTTTATACCAGTACCTGGGGGGAAGTGTGACTAATAAACAAAATCTATATAAGCAAGAGACCATACAACCATGCCTATGTAAATACATTTAAGAGCAACCTTTTTGATGATCCTATGTGCAATTAAGTTGGAGAAAATCGTAGCTGAACAGAACATTGTAGCTTCTTGTCTTGAAACTCTGTTTTCATTATGATAAAGTGTACCAGTGGAGGTACAAACGGTTTAAACCAAGCGCCAACAAGCGCCAACAAAACTAGGCTAACTAAACCAGGAAACGGAAGGACAACGAATGAATTGCCCAGTATATGCAATTGGCTTCAGCTAAGGATTGGTACATCAGCAATTTGAGAGATGACAACACGAAGGTCAAAAAGTTGTTATAACTCGGAAATTTTCGGCCCTCTTGAGTGTTCAAAACCTTTACATGAAAAAAATCCTTGGTTAAGAACGAGATCCCTACAAATGGGTTCTGACATAATCCCTGCACTCTTGTTGGGTGACTTCTCCGACAGGAAGTCGATCTGATCTATCTACCCCCAAAAAGCCTCCAGATAACAGACAATTACACTCCCTGAAACTAACAGCAAACGGCCCTGAAAGCCATAATTTTCATATCTTGAGAGGCGAGAACTCACTACTCTTGGGGTAATTTTGGCGTTCGTATTGCCATCTTCGTTATCATCTTCGTTTTTTGGGGAAGTGTTTTTCCCCGTGTAACACCCCTCGCTGCTGGAACTGGTGACTGGTTTTTTCGTTCGCGCCTTCCAATCCAAGCAATTCCAAGTTCAATTTGCAAACAAACCTCACTGGTGGCAAGGTCTCATCCCACACCAAATACGTACCACCAAAACAACGGGCTCTGAGTCGTCACAGGGCCCAGTTCGTCACCAGTTCTTAGTAGGGACCCTACCCACTCCACTTATTTCTGGGTGAAATAACCTCAGTAAAACCCATTGATTTTTTCGGCCATTTATAGGGGGTGAAAACATAGCCACTTTGTACCCAGTGCTTGGGGCCTATGCTGGACCTTTAGCTCCTCCAAGGAAAGCTTACTGGTGTTTCTGAAAGTTTGATCGATGCTCAGAAAAAAGTTCCAAACATATCCTCCCAAATGGTGCTGCAAAATGGTGATATTACGCTGGTACAATCCGTAAAAATTCACCACAAAAAACAAATCCAAGTAGAACAAGCATCAAACAACGACTCTAAGCCAAACAGTTTGGCCTTTTTTTCGCTCATCTGCATGTCGGAAATCACTCGAAATCTCTCAAATTTACCGGCCATTATATAAATCTAAATCTGGTGCAACACCGCCTTTTTTTTTTGGGGGGGGGGGGGCAAAAAACTCGCACAGAATTTATGTTGAACATGTGTAGGCCATTTGTCATTCGGGGGAGTGCCTAATTTACAAAAGAGCCATACCCTACTAGTGTTCATGGAAGAAATCCTGCACTAGTTGAAATGAAGGAATCTCTCACTGGATTTCTCAACCATCAACAGTATCATCCCCGATATCAGTCAAGGGATTTGTCCGGATTTGTCTGGTTCGGGTAAATGGTGAGAGTTTCAAAAAAAAACTCCTAGATACATATTTTTTCACCTGGTATAATAAATAATTGTAAGTGTGTGTTTTTCTGTGCCAAGAGAAGGCGCTGAGTATGTAAGACTGTAAGACCAAGCCCACCATGTAGCGAAAAACAGGAAAAAACACATTGAATCACGAAAACCTATACTTGGAGGATCATCCTAGTTACCACCAAAGGATTCACGGACCTAAAATGGAGGTACTGTACCAAAAAGGGCTGTTTAGGCAGTGGGGTTCCCTTACATAGGCCTTACATACTGCCTACATAGGTGGGTACCTCCATTTCAGGTAGCTGAACATGTTGGTGAAGCTGGTAATTACCAGTAAGTGGTTAATTGGCCCATGGGCCATGGGGAATCTCCGTCCCCTTTCAGATCGGGTTCCCAAACCCCTTCCTTACATGGTCAAAATGGCAAAATAAAAAGGGGCTGGCCCGTGCCCTACTTGGAGGATCATCCTAGTTAGTAAGTGGTTAATAACCCATGTTTAATTTTTTCATCCCCTAAGTTAGATTCGGTTGTTTCCACCCCTTCCTTAAATGGCCTATAACTCCATGGTTTATAAAGGGGGGGTGTGACATCCTAACTACTTACAAGTCCGTCCTGGGAGCTGATCCTCCTGGGATGATCGGCATAGAATACACAACTTGATCGATCATCCTTCCGGCTCTCCCTTGGACCCCCCAGCAGAAGCTTCAGCCTGCGACGGCCGGCGTTCGGCGGGGAACCCGTTGCGGGGGAAGATCAGCGGCTCCCTCCCATGCAGTTGTTTTTTCCAAATTCCACCATGATGTTGACGAATTGCAGTCCTTCACAACCAGTTTCGGGGGATTTGCACAAACCCCGAAAAACCTCACGTTTTTTTGAAGCCCAAAAATTGATGGTTTGTAAAAAAAGTGCTTCTCCTTTTTTAGGTTTCATCTTTGTTGTTCCGGGGGTGTAGTCTTGGAAATTGTTGAAAAGGTGACTTTTTTGGGGATTGCTGTAACTAAATCCTCATTTGTGGAATCATGTTTTCCATGCTTTTCCAACAATCTTCAGCAAATCCAGTCCCATAGGATCCATGTATGGTTTGTTGATTTACATTGCTTTCAGCGATGAGTTTGCATCCCTTTCGTGTTTGACATTTCCAGCCCTGTGAGGATTTTTTTCTTGCCGACTTTTTCCTCCGTTTACATGGAATGACATGGGGCCCCTATTAAATGGCCTTATATATCAATGGGTTACTGGGGTGAAATAACTCGACTTATAAGGGTTATATAACCCTACGGCCCTAACTGGTTTTGGGGCCCACTTTGTACAAAATGATCTTGGTTTTTCCATCAATCGTGACGACATACCATTCACTTCCATTGTCATCATTCACAATTGGTGAGGTACTCCAACACATCACCCAGTTGCAGCATGGCCAAAGTAGCTCACCAGCAAACATATCCTGCAAACACCATGAGCTTCATTCTTAAACAACAGTATGACAGAGGCTTTCAGTAATCCTCCTTTGTTTCACTATGATACTACTAGTATCAATGAAATACATATGAACAAAAATATGACTACAAACAAATTTTCCACCATAGAGAACAGCTGTGTCAAATCTTCATATCCATGTACTGTATATACTTCTGCAAGACATTTTTGCTGGTGGTTTGTCGACACAATCGGCCACACCATGACACAGATATCAATCCCAACCTTGGTGAAGATATGCTTGTGATAGACCAAGAAGTCATCTTTAAAGGGAACATCCTCAGAGGGTGTTGAATTTTTGGGGGCAACCACCCAGTTACAGCCAAATATGTCAAAATTGCGGATCGGATGCCCCCCCCCATCTGCCCAAGTTTTGTTTGAAGTAAAAACACATCCAACAACAACAAGAAATAAATCTATTCCAAAAATCATCCCCACACCATCTAACTACATACTGTATATACTCACGAGTGGAGTGTTGTGTTTTTTTTTGGGTGAGTCCACGCCATGTTTTGGGGGGGGGATGCTTGGAATCATTGGAATCTCCCATTTTTACCCCATGTTTTGGGATCCCAAAATGCGGTGGGTCCCTTCATTCCAAGCTGGCTTCCTTTAAGAAGGTCTACTTGCGATTGGCAAAACTTGGTTTTTTTACCCCTCCCCCCTCTCCCAAAAAACAATGACATTGGTGCGGTGAGATTTCAAAAGGCAAAACCACCTTAAGAAAAAAATCGAGTCAACATGGGTTTTATCCATCTTCCCCAAAAGCTTCGGGAGGGGAAATCTTAAAAAAAGTTATATGAAATCGCTATCTAGCTAGACACTGATGTCTGAGGGGGTTTCACATCTTAAATCGAGTTTAAAAATATGAGTCAAAATACGAATCCTTCCCCAAATAGGGGTGAACGTCAAAATGGTTGAAACTCAGCTAGTGAATTCGTAATGAATGGTTGATACACCCCGCCAAAACTAACACAAAAAAAACCTGAAACTCATCCTTTTGGAAACGGGAAAAACATCTTCCAAACTCCAATCCCTACAACTACAAATCCTGGCTCACGTTCTGAGAATGGTAATGGAACATAATGGAACCTAAAAACTATGCATGTCGAAGGTGCTTGGACATCCCTGACAAGGTCATTGGATCCCTACAAAATTGCTTCCATGATTTTTGTTCGGGTGTTTCAATCAGATTATAAACCTTGATTTTCCTGTGTAACTGTAGGATATTGCGATGCTTCCTGATGCATTTTCCTCACCAACTTCCGATACCCGGCTTTTGTAGCTAAGTCTTTCACCCAAGGTTTCGTCACTTTGTGCAAAATCACCTGGTTCCGAACGAAGGCTGAGAAGATCCCCAACTAAGATCTTGGGTGGGTTGTCTTTTTCGGGATTCTTTGAATGGCCTAAGTTATCATTGTCAGTAGGGAAAAAATGGTCATCTGTTGCTGATTTGTTCATGACTAAGCACAGCCCAGTTATATATGTCAATGTCTATATACCAAACTTGGCCCGTAGCATCGGGAATCCTTGCGACCCGTAGATCATCCTACAAGCCACTTTGTTTGGTCGGCTGAACTTTCAGGGTATACAGATCATAATATATATATATATATGTATAATAGAGTATATTATATGCACCCTTGGTCAACTATGGGATTCAGATTGGACGAATCTCATCATCCCAAAGAAAAATGAATAAAGAGACAAGGGTTACCATGGTCAATAGTGATTCCGGTCGTGTTTCATAATCCCTATTGCCGATACTAGTACTCTTACATATACTTATCCAACAACCCTCTAAAAAATGACCCAAACAGCAAGCAGTCATTTTTGGTGGTTGGCTGCTCATCTGACCTCAACTCAAATTTTGATAATGAATTCATCATGGCAGTAACTAAGTTCGCCGGGGAAGATACCCCGAAAGTAAACTCAATGTCAATCTAATTGTTTAATTAGCTATTTATGTAATGAAAAAAGAAGTCTCATACGATGTCTTTGGACAAATCTTAATCGGGGCATGTTTTCTTTCAGTTTTCTATCTAGAATATGTTGTCTGTGTATATGATTCAACTATATATAGTCACTAGTCCAAAACACAACGAAAGATGTCTTCAGATTGTGTAATGTAGTAATGTCTGGTAAACTAACATACCTGCTCTGAAATCCTTATAACTGGCGAAACATCCTTATAAATAGCTTCAAATCCTTATATGTAGCTGGCTTGAAAGCCTTATATCTTATAACCGTGTCGAAATCCTTATAGCTTATAACTGCATTAAAAATCATTAAAATCCTTATAACTGACTTGAAATCCTTCACCTGTTCAATAGAAAATTTAAAAAAAAAAAACATCGTCCAAATACATGGCCCCCTTTTCCAGCCATGTTTCTTTGATCCGGGGAGTAACACTTCTTAGGCAAAAATTTTTCAAACATGTCTGAAACCTGGAGGCTTGACTCATTGGCGATCGTCAACCTACCCCCTCGTCCAACGTATCCTGCATAGAAATAGCCGGCCTTATTAAGGGACACCAACGGTTTTCATAAGCCCTTAAGAAGGCCTTACTAATGGCTTATTTACTAATGGTGTCCATTAATAAGGCCGGCTATTAAACCCTTGTTTCTGACGTGGGGTCGTTTGGGGGGTAGGTTGACCAGCCCATGAGTCAAGCCTCAATGTTTGCCACAAATTTCACGGCGAACTTTTTATCTTCGCCTTAAAATCGTCAAGGAATGTAACGACGGTAATTGAAGGCACCAAACACTTAAAAAATCAAAAAATATGAATCAAACTAGATCATGTCCCCAAGTTTGTTAGTTTATAAGTGCAACTTTTTTTAAGAATAATACATTGAAAAAAACAGTTATTCTTCGTCTCATAGATGTTTTTTTTTGGGGGGTTGCTACAACTTCCACATCTTGGTCCGTTTTTGTTTAAGCAAAAGAAACACCACCTTCGCAATCCCTACCTGGTTCAGATCCTCGGGTTCCAGGTGATACACCGTGGACCTCGGTGGCTTCGGTTTGTTGATTGCAATACCCTCCGTGAAACTAACAGCGAGTTTACCCCTGAAAATAAAACCCTGGAAAAGGAGATTCTTGTTGCAAACCATCAATTTTTGGGGGGTTATGTTGTTGCAACTTTTACACCCCAAGATTTCACATAGAACCTAAATCCATGATGGTTTGGTTCAGATGATTTTCCTTTTCCGAATGGCCCCTATTCTCAGGTGAACCATGTTGATCTTCCGGGGGTGCAAAAGTTGATTCACAGCTTTTAGTTGGCGCTCGCTGAGTCTTGAATTGATTGGAAAAAATCCTTTCTTACTTTGGAATCTTCAAACACCTCACACAAACGGGAAAAAATTGGCCTCTGGCAAATGCGTGTTCTTGTCATACCTAGGGTTGCTGCCCTTTCAAGTACATACTATTCACCACGAGGACATCTACATGTTGGTTTCAGGATCTTTAGAAACCCTTCATTTGCCACTAATACTGGGACAGGGGGACAACCCAAATTCCTACCAAGAAAGAGGTTCCTCTGAAAAAACAAGTCTGTCAGCTTCGGTAGTATATGAGTCAATATGACATGTGTTGAAAAAGTGAAAGATATACCAAAACAGGAAAGTTTAAAATATCATAAAGATGAAAACATCATTACTCACTGTATGAGGTATTAAAAACAATTTAGATAAAAGAAATGATTTTGAATAGAACAGACAAAATAACAGTCCGTAGTAAGAAAATGAACCATTCATAAAGAAAAAGGGGTGTATAATCATCAATGATGGCGTTCATGTACATTATATTAGATAAACAAACTCCAAAAGAACTTCAAAAACTGAACGAGCACTGCAAAGATAAATTGTTCAAATTTTGTTGAAACATCATTGAACACATCATTTAACTTCCATAATATTCATTTCTGAAAGTTCAAGACGATTTGATTAAAACAAAAAAAATAAAAAATACCAAAGTTTGTTTTCAAGACGCTGTCCTGCATGATCAAACAAGGATACTTATGTATTCTAGTAAAAACCGAAACTGGTATTTTATGTAACACAAAATATCCAATGATTTTCTTGGTAACGAGAATCAAAAATCTGAAACCCTAAGTAATTTGACCCCTCAAGCCATTTTGAAGACCAAAACCCTGCAGGTTCATTTACCCTTCCATTGGAGGGTCCAGTGATTGAGGAACTTCCTCGCAAAAGCTTCGTGAGTTGCACGGCATAGGCCAAAACTGATCTAACAAGATCTCAACAGGCTATACGCGGAATCAAAAAAGATAGCATCCGCTGGACACACATTGCCAGTGAAAACAGAGTCCTTGACACGAAACAACAGGTCACACTTCTGAAGCGCATATACCAAAGCAGCCTACACCGTGGTTTTCAAAAAATTCATTCAAACAGGTCCGCCAGCACCCTTCTGTCATCAAGGCTTTTTAAGAAGTCCGGACAATTGAGGGTTGTACGCGCAGCGAATTTGAGACCGTATCTGAGGCGAGAAGCGCCAAACTCGAAGGACATTTTGAAAGACACATGTTCGGAACATTAAACATCTTGAAACAAACGTCTTGGTAAGACACTGTCCTGGTCATCAACGCTGGTAGATCAAATTGCACGCAACGATCGGATGTCATTCAATACACTCACCCTTCTTCGCCGTTGCGCTTTGGCAACCAATTTCTTGCCTCCGTTTTCGTCAGCCAAGCCCCGGCCATAACGTCTCAGTGAAAAATGCATGATGCTCACCAATCTCATCTTGCCATGGCCCCCATTGCAAGTTCAATGTTGTGCACAGTCGTGACCATGTTCGTTGGGGAGGAGGATCTGGAATGAAAATCCATGCGTGGAACTAGATCTACACTTCAACTAACTACTGCAAATGAGGGACTCCTTCGTGATCTCTGCCACCGTCGGATTGGACTCCGAAAGCCCAGCCAAAGTCGTCAACAACCTGAGCGAAGCAAACCCACAACAGTAGCCACAAAGCATTCTCCCATTCATCATGATTGAAGGGAGTTGCCTGGAAAAGACTGTGGCTGCGTCAGTTTTTTCATTTGGAAAAAAAGCTGAATAGCTTGAAATGTCCTAAACGGAAAACGGCAAGGACAGGTGATGACTGCAAATCGCTGCCAAGAATCGGCTTCAGGGTGTTGCCATCGAACCTCTTGTTGTTCGCGAGAAAGTGGTGCATCCGCGCCCACCTCTGGCACCCTGCGGCAAGAGCTTCAGTCTATAGCAGCCACACCCAGCTTGCGGGAAGCACGCTTCCAGCGCTTAGCCGGCACGTACTTGCGCCCTTAGCCGGCAACACTTCGCCAAAGCCAATAAGCGGCTGTGCCCCTCCTGATACGCCCTGATAATTTCGAAAACGGCAGCGCACAGCCAACAATAATCAAAACCCTTTCCCCTGAACTGCAGCAGCAATAACCCGACCACCAGGAATCTCCTTCGCACCGCTTTGGGCAGCCGCAGCGCTGCGGCGGGACCAGCCGTACGCGGGGTGCCACTGCTGGAGGACCGGCGGACGCCCTGTAACCTGGTGGCCAGGTCCCTTTTGGCGGCTATGCAGGCGAGGTGATCTTCGTAAGCATCCGTGTCGCGGATCAACGCACGAACCGCAACATCGGATGTCACGACCAGACCATCGCCATCCAGGTCACCACCGCCTCTCACAAAATCGTTGTTTCAGATGGTGGTGTTTCTGGGCACCTTTTCAACTTCACAGTGTTTTGTTTGGTTGTCCTACATACCTGCTTGCAGCTTGCAGTGAGTTCTAAGGGCTTCGCCAGTTGCAGTTGCGGCTCTCCCTGCTGCAGCCGGGAGCCACCACCCAGCGATCATCCGATGGGTCCACCACTCCACATGTATCACAGGCTGGATACATACGTGTGCGAGACCAACAAAAGTCACCCGCAGCGTTCCTTCGCGTTCAATCAGAAAGTTTCAGCCACATACACAATCTAGCAGAAGGAAACAAAAAGGAGCAAAAGACGCCCGGCCTCATCGCCAGGCTCTACAAGCTGAGGCGCGGAATCAAGGCCACTTTGCACTTTTTGACCGCAAAAGAGCTGGAACAATCGGCCAACAACCGCCAGAACACGCTCCACTGAATGCCCAACAAGGCCATGCAGGTTTTCCTCGTGTCACTGTGATGTAATGACAAAGAACAGGATGCTGTAAGGCCTACAGAGGTACCGAAACTGCCGCAGCAGAGTCACCTTTCGACTTCACAGTGGTTTGCTTGGCTGTCTTACGTACTTGTGGGTCAATCCACTCTTGTTTATTTCTTTCAACAATGACGTTGTCACATGACATAGAACAGTATGTTGTAAGACCTGCAGAAGGTGCCGCAGTTGCCAGAGCAGACCCACCTTTCAACGTCACAGTGGTTTGTTTGGCTGTCTACGTACTTGTGGCTCTATTGGGCATTGGCCTAGGTTGGCTGCTGCAGCAGGTGGCGAAGCGAGGGCGTCTGAGCGCAAATCGAAAGATCATTATTTGCCACTGAAGGAATAAACGTTGTCACTTTATGTGTGTGTGTTTTGTCTATGCGTGTTTGAGATGGATGTTTCTTTAAAGATTATTTTTCTATCACCGAGAAAATCATTTCAAAAGGCCTGCAGCAGGTGCGACAGCTGCGCCTGAAAGGGCTGAGATGGTTCGTTTTTTGCTGCAGATATGGCAAACCAGGGCAACATGTGTATTTGTGCGTCTTTGTACATGCAGCTTTGGAGATTACTTTCAACCGGGAATTTCGGGCTCGGACTGCCAAACGCGCAAGACAACTTCAAGCAGAATGCGTAGTGTCAGTATTCCTGACCACAAAACAGGCACTTCCATCTTCTTGACCACAAAACAGGTGCAACAAGCGGTCCAAGACCGCCATAAGGCGGTCTAATGCATGCCCTTGTTGGGCATTCAAGTTTTCCCTCGGCCTGCCAAACGCGCAAAACAACTTCAAGCAGAATGCGTAGTGTATACCCCGCCTGCATCATTTTGGTCAGCAATATTCAAAGGACCGTGGAAAGACAAAAACATAAATATACGTAAATTCAAAGGACAGACCAAGTACCAAAGAAGACAGACGGCAGGTTGATGCAAAATAGCTACAGGAGACGATCTGACATGTACTGTGTTCTGTTCCCCTGAAAGTTTTGGATGTGTGTGCAAAAGGGGAAGCCATCTTTGGCAGCAGTATGAGAGCAACACGTGAATTCTTGAGCAAAATGGGGATCTAGAGAACCAGAATGATTTATGGAACTGTGAAAAATTAGCTCACAGTGCCGTCAAGCATGTCACGTCCCATCCTCAAAGTCCAACACCCGTCATGAAATCCATGTTTGTGGTGCCAGCAATACATGCTGCAATCTCACAGCAGTATTACCAGAAAAGTATTCAGCGGCGCAAAAATTTGACCCACTGTGAGCTCTCACGTCACGTCTCAGCTTCAAGATCCAACGCCCGTTATGAAATCCGTGCTTGTGGTGTCAACAATAAATTCCGCAACCTCACGACAGTATTGCCAGAAAAAAAATTCAGCGGTGAAAAATCCATGCTGAGGGAAACAAAACCTGCAGTGACACGCATCACCGCAGCTGTCTACAAGGTATCGCAGTCAGTGCCGGCAGTCCCACAATGCACCAGTATCCACTAGCAAAGCCTAGCCTGAGGAGAAAACGCCGAAAGGCGCTTGCCAAGTCTTCTTTGCTTCTCTTGCTTCTATTTTTTTGCTTTTTTGCTCGATCGCTTCTTTGCTGAAAGGGCCTTCCTTTAGGCCATTCCTCGTCGCTGGGCGAGCCTAGTCTTGGACTTTCGATCCTTAGGGTATATAAATTGTGAGTCATAGGTTTCACAATGGTATACCCCCTAAATGGTATGGTAAACTTCCCTAAATGGTATTTTTATAGTGGTAGATTGTATCTTCAAAAAACTCCCCACGATCGCATAGGTTTCGACCTGGTTTTCCGCCTTAAGGATCCCCACACTCGTGTCGAGGAGGGTCCCAGACCACCCCTGTGGCAATGCGCGTTTGCGAAAATGATACCGAAATTGGAAGACTTGGAAAATTTGGTTCATCTAAGGGTGTCCTTCAACCTCATCCCTTGAAATATGGGAATTGAATGGAATTGATGTGGGTTTTAGTCACTATTGCTTGGAGGATCATCCCAGGATGGCCGTAAGTGGTTAATTGGCCCATGGTGATCGTAAGTAAGTTCCCTATATGTAGGGTTATGGGACCCCTTCCAAATGGGCTTTCCATGCCTTATAAATAGGGGTGATCCTAACCACTTACTAAATGGGATGATCCTCCAAGTATGGGACCAAAATTTTACTACGGGCCGATTAACCACTTGCTGAATGGGATGATCCTCCAAGTAAGGCGCTTTTTGGAAAAAGGTAACAGGACCCCACCGAAAACCTAACGAACAATGCACCTAAACACTGTGGGGCTAGCTGTTAAAAGGAGATTCCGAACCTAGGAAACCCTTCGTTCTTTTAGGGTGTTTAGCCGTTCGTTTTCGCGTAAGAGATGTAGGAGTCATTGATCAAGGTGTGATCATATGGTGGATTCCTTGGCTACTTCGTGGTTTCAACTGATTGTATCATTTCCTAGGTAGGGGTGAATATAAAAAATCGTTGAAGCCACGCAGTTAAGGCTTTATCAATGGGCCCATTAAGTCCAGCCGGCCAAAAATTTGGCTTGCATCGAAGTAATTGAATGTCACGTAGTCAACAAATCTTTCCTGATAGACGATGGATCTTTGAGATTTAAGACTAACAGCCAATGCAAACTGTAATCAAAACATCCATGACCTTAAAACTACCAAAAGATTATAAACAATTTGCGAGAAGTACTCCCCTGAACACTAACGAATTTTTCCCTGGATTTTTCATGGTTGGAAAATGTATCCCTACTCAAATAGTCCCTTTCTGTAGGGTACATGTTAATTTTCAGAGAAGTAAGTGAACCACATGTCCAAAATACAGCTGGCCATCTACTGCAAGCAGGCTTTAAAAAGGAAGCTGAGAGTTGGAACTGTTAAAAAAACTGCCCCGAAACAACAATACAAAAAATACAAAAAAATGGGAACCTGAAACTGCCCCTCTTAACCAAACAAATGGGGGTGGAAAAACTCTTTTTTGTTGAAACCAACCCATTATTTTGGTGGGTTTTTCACCGAGAAAAAAAAAATCGGGCAAGAAAAACTCTGCGCTGAAACAAAGTTTGAAGAGTTGGAATTGAAAACAAAAAACAGGGGTTTTGTCCTTAATCTTCAGCTTCCAATTCTGGGTTTTCAGTTGTGAATTCTGGGTGAATTTCTGCAGACCAATCCGGAATTCCCGCCGATGTTGGGGGATAGTTTGTCTTTTAGAGGGGCTTGATCTAAAACGGTGACATCAGTTGTTTTGATTCAACCAAACAATTCTAATCAACTAGAAAATTAAAGATGGACACTGAAAGTGTTGACTTGGAAAATGTATTTCCATTTGAATGTGATCATTTTGGGCATCGGTATCTTTGCAATTTTTCAGGGGTGTAGCCATAGTGAAACGGTTTCATTCCGCTCTCATGTGGGTGATGCTTCCTTACGTTCATCGGGCTGATGGACAAAAAGACCACCGGACCAAGTTGAGATTCAACAAATAACTAACTTATAACTAGTGACCCTTGGGCCCATCTTGATCCAAGCACATGTCATTTAACAATTGCCAAAGCCAGATGGGTGTTTCCAAAAATAATGGTACCCCCAAATCATCCATTCTAATAGGGTTTTCCATTATAAACCATCCAGTTTGGGGTACCCCTATTTTTGGAAACATCCACATACAAATACTGGGTTGTAGTTAGTGATTTTCGCAGATGAGCAACCTGGATGACCATGGTTTTCCATCATTTTCCCTGCTAAATGACGAGCTTGCGTGAGCAACAATGTGGGGGTGGTGAGCACAGCACCAACCTTGATGGCTGTTGATGATTGAGAAATCCAGCTTTAAGCTCTTACTAATCAGAGATATAGCGAATATTGATTTATCCCCTTTTTCTTGACTGGCTTTAGATGGTTTTCTTTGTACATATAAATACATCCCAAGGAAAAAAGTGTGGTTCCTTCCATCAACTGTAGGTGTCTGTATCCTGGGTCTCCTGGCGGTAAGATCTGCTTGAACTCGAAGAATTTCACTTCCCCAGGCGTTTTTAAGACATCCTGTGTCCAATCTTCGGAGACCTTTGGAAGCGGCAACCCAAACGTACAACGGTGGGGCCCAAAGCCACGAGTTCATAAATGGAATGATAACCCCTTATACATGCGCTTATAAATGGGATGTGATGTAAAATTTCGACCAGGAAGAAAAAGTCACTGGAGCAGGAAAAAAAAAAGAAAATCCGTACGTTACATTCCATTCTACTGCTTCGTTTCTCTGGAAGCCCTTCTAATAACTCAGTCTTATGCCTACAAAGAATTCGGGTAGGAAACTGAATCAAACCCTTCAACAAAAAGATCCACCCACAAACAAGAAAAAAAATGAAAAAATCACCCCAAACAAATTTTGGGCCACTAATCCCCCGCAGCCTCAACAACAAACATAAACAAAAAAAAAATAGATAATAACAATCCACCCCCAAAAAACCAACCAAAAGTTGAGGCCCCCATAACCTTCACACACTTTCTGGACTCCAACAACACAAAAATCCCAACAACAAATCCCAGTTACCACATTTTCTGCTTTGGTAGCTCCGTGCATCCTTGCGACGATTTTCAGAAGGGCACAGGGTGTTTTTGTTTGAACGAGATGGGTTTTTTTTTAAAAGAGAAATGGGCAGCGCTCTTGGGGAACATATGGTTTTCTTTTGTGGATTTAAGTTTAGGAGCTTTGGTGTATGTTGTCTTTTGTTTGCTTGGAAAATAGAAAAAGGTTGCAACCAAAAAAAGAATGGAAGCGCGCTAATCTATTTGGCAAAATGACTTTTGAATGATTTTTTTGTTCGCACAAATGCTCGATTTTTCCAAATGTGTGAAGTCGAAAACTGAGGCACCTCAGTTTTCATGGAACTCGGAACTCCTGAAGCCCTTTCGGACTCCAAAAAAAGAACAAGCATAGTTGGTCCCCAACGGTTGTTTCTGGTTCCCCTTAATAGGTGGTAGGTAACATATAACTACCCCACAAAAAGGCAATATATAAGTGGTATATAAGTGGTATATACTGCCAATTGGGGGATTATATATCACCTACCATCTATTAAGGGAACCAGGAACAACCATTGGTGGTTGAACCAACCCATCTGAAAAATATGCGCAGTCGTCAAATTGCATCGTCTTCCCCAGTTTTCAGGGTGAAAATTCCAAAACAAATCGTTGAAACGAAACCACCTGCAAATTAAGACGATGTTTCTAGATGTTCATGAGCAACAGGATCTCCTAAAAACACCCTTTGGAAGTCTTGTTGGGATTGCGAAGCGTGAAGTTGCCTCTGATCTGAGCCAATCAAAATCAGATTTCTGTTCTGACAATTTCAGGTGAGCAACAGTGAGCAAGAACACCTGACCTTCCATCACATACCAATTGGTTCAGGTTTCGGGATTCTGAAATTTCATGGCTTATGAAATGATCCATGGATTATCTATCCCATAAGCATCCATATAAAAATACCTACATTTACTATAGAAAGCAACCAAATGCAGGTAAATCTACCATGGATCATATGGGTATAGCCGGGAAGTGAAATTTCATCCCCAGCTAATAACAATGGTCAACTGGGGCACTGCTCAATGCCAATTAACACCGTAAATCTGCACAAAGCCCTTGGTTTCGAGGAGATTCCGAACTTGGAAACCGTCACTTTTTTAGGTTTCATCTCAAATTTTCCAGCAATAAAAATGGAGAACCACGGTAAAAATGTATGAGGATTTGGGAAGAGATACCCTGATGTTGTATACCATTTGAAAAGGGGGTTGGGGCTAAATTTCAGGGAAGTATATACTTTATATAGCGAAAGCTTTTTTTTTACAAAAATCCACCCCGTTTGAATTGGGGTCGTCCACCTGTGAAGGAGGTTCGTGTCACCATTACGACTCAATTGCCGTCGCACCTGTGCGGAACGATGATGCAAGATGAAAGATGAAGGCAATTAGGTGATTAATTTTGTAGGAAGATGAAAATATCTTGAAATAGACAAAGCAGAACAGCATTTCATCAGGGGGCTTCGGTCCATTTTTGATACAGAGTGGCATGTTGTTGGGGGTCTGGTTAATTTTTGATACAGAACGGCATTTCGTTGCGGTTGGGTGTAATTTGATGGAACAGTTTTTGTTGAGATAGAACATGGGGTGTTTTTTCAGGCATTTTCAAGGCCAATATTAAAAGACATTCATGGCTGCGTCTAGTATAAAAATAGAAAGACTTTTAAATTTAGATGAAAAAAAACGGTCTGGTCTGATGTGCTTATATATACATGTATTGATTTGTGAAGATATAGATGTATTGGGATGTGAAACTTGTCAGGATGCAATCGTAACAAAGTAAAGGTTAAAATCCCCAAATCTAAAAATGTAATTACACCCCAGAAATTTAATATAGATACCAAAAATGGCCATATTGTTTAAAGCTGGAGATACATTTTCCAAGGCCGGCCCATCATTTTGGGGCCCTCCAGCCGTTCGTTTTCAGAGGTGTTTCATGTCTTGACTTAGAATCCTGGCTCAGCGGAACACGCCTCTGCGAGATCAACGGGCATTGGCAAAGGCTCCTGTGACAGAACAGCATCTCGGTTTGCTATAGGCTTGAACCCATGATTTTCTGAGGCCAGTACTTGGAGGATCATCTCAGGACTTGTAAGTGGTTAAGAACCATTAACCATGGTTTATGAGTCCCACAAGTAGGGTTAGTCTAACTATAAATGGCTTGTAACTGAACTAAGCACTTACTAAATGGGGGCACATCCTCCAAGTAGGAACCACTCTAATCACATATCATCCCCATTTCATTTCATCATTTTGATACCATATTGGATAATTAAACCCCCGGAATCATAACCAAAGCTTGGTAACTTTTGGTGGCACTCCTTCCGAAAAAACCGCGGAAAAATCTCCTGGTAGATGGTCATCAACTCCAAGGTTCTCAAATCGCCTCGCTTGGGATGGAAAAATCGCCACGTTTGACGTTTCCCTACTTGGAGGATAATCCCAGGACTCGTAAGTGGTTAATAACCATGGTGATCGTAAGTTCCCTATGTAGGGTTATGGGACCCCTTCCAAATGGGCGAACTCCATGGCTTATAAATAGGGGTGATCCTAACCACTTACATCCATTGGGATGATCCTCCAAGTAAGAATCCCCAACTTGGAGGATTTTCGCTCCCAGGACGGGTCCACGGATACATGGTGGTTAGGGTGTTTTCCCCCCATGAAATTTCAGCCAAAAACAGGCCATTTGGAAGGGGAATTTTCACCTCAGTTCGGGGACTTACGATCACCATGATAAATGAGATGATCCTCCAAGGAGGGACCCTCGAATGGAGGTGTGTCGATGAAAACTCTTTAGGTCCAGTTTTGGATATTTTTCAGATCCTCAAAATAGCTACCTTCCAGGGTGGTTGGAATACTAGTTTCCTTTTGGGATGGCCTAGGGCTATGTTAGTTTCAAGGGGTGTAGCTACTTTTTGAGGGGTCAGGATTTTGTGTGCCAGCATGAAAATGAACATCAAAGA
This sequence comes from Breviolum minutum Mf 1.05b.01, assembly GCA_000507305.1. NCBI lineage: Eukaryota > Dinophyceae > Suessiales > Symbiodiniaceae > Breviolum > Breviolum minutum. The sequence continues at coordinate 58,829 of DF240089.1, forward strand.
CTCTTATTACTTAGCTGCACATAGGTCCAGGATTACAGGGTTACACCCCGAATCATATGAGAAATGGTTGGGTGGGCCCCTAACCCTGGACTTGTGTGCAGCTGAGATTGTCAAAAACCATTATTAACAACCTTTTTTGGGGAACAATGCTTTGAAGAGGGAAGAAATCTTTCAGACCAACAGTATAATATAATAGATATACCCTGGAAGTCAAAGACGGTTAGTTATTGAAACAATATATCCCCAAAGTTTAACATAGCCCCTGAAAAATGATGGTTGGAAGACTACTTTCCTTTTGGGAAGGCCCATTTTCGGGGGCTATGTTCATTTTTTCGGTGGTGTATAATGTGTATAATACAATTCATACTTGAAATTCCATTAGTCTTTGGTGAAAACCCTATATTTTTTTGTCGAGGGTCGACTGAATTCTTTCAGGGCTTGCTTCAGAACCACCAAAAAAAATACGGATCTTTATGGGAGCTTTTGTATACTTGCGTACCCTTGTGGCTCGTATCACATGGATCAAATGAAGTTCCGTCTTTCCCCTCGTGGGATATTTCATGCAACGCCTTGACGGCTCAGATCGGTATTTTCGGTTCCTTTCGTTTCGGATCAAAAGGTCGTCCTTCCAAACGAAACAACCCAAATCTTGGGTCCCGTCCCTAGTTGCAGGATCATCCCAGGAATCGTAAGTGGTTAATAACCATGGACCATGGTGATCGTAAGTCCCCAAAGGATGGGGGTTGTGGGACCCCGTCCCAATGGCGGTTGTTCCATGGCGGAACTAAATGGAGGTGATCCTAAACACTTAAATACTAACTGGGATGATCCTCCAAGTAGAAACCCAGCAATGCTTCTTAGTTCTGCAATGCAAATGTTTGCGAAATACGATCTAGCTTGCACTAACTAAACCATATATGAATAGCCCTGAAACATGACAATAGGTATATGACAATTTCTGCAACTGGATCTCTACAAAACATCGGTGTCACCCCATTTAAGTCCAAAAAGGATCCTCGCCCAAAAAGAACCTCCTGACTCTCTCTCCAGTCGACTAGTCATATAAGTAACTTTCCATGACTGCAAACTAGATCTGGGATCTACCAGTACCACCACCCAATTGGAAGCAAAACATCATTATGATATTCCTTGGAACTATAACCCCCTCCACTGCTTGAAAAAGTGAAGGTTTATTCGCATCCTAGCTGGGAAATCTTTCGACCATCAACTTCTGTGTTCTTGTTGAAGCCCTGCAGCCCTGCACCTTGAAGACATCTTCCAAGTAAATCCAATAAAGGTCGTACTTTCTCCCCGGGACCTGGCGGATTAGTTGGTTGGTCAGATAGCTTTTGGGGTGAAACCTTTTCAAAAACCACCTGAAAGCAAAGGGATGATCCTCCAAGTAAGCCCAGCATTTCTCCTTGATGATCCTTGAGGCCTTATGGCACCCAAGCTATTTCTTTTTTGAAGGGGGATAGCCAGGCACTGGTAAATCTCTTCATCGCATCAAACAGAGATCACCAGATCACCAGGATTTATATAAACCATACTTTTTTCCCATCATTGGGGAACCGGAAGGATTCCTAGGGAAGATTGGGGAACCTTTGGGAAGATTAGGGGAATCACCACCACCCTTACATAATTATAGCTTGGTAGAAAATTGCTCTATTTGAAGGGCAACTATATATTATGTTTGAATAATCACCCATTTTTCACGGAACTACGATTAATGGGAGGAGGGATAACAAACCATAACAAAGCCCTTACTTTCAGAGGATATATCGGGATGCTACCCTGTGGCAAGTGAAGCCTTACAGGGATCCAAAATCAGGTACCACAAAAAAAATGGTCATCTCATCCTGCTGGTGCATTGTTGAAATCCTGGGAGGAATAAAACTCAACTCCTTTCCCAAGATCCTATGATCAAATTTTCCGGTAATTCCTAGACCTGAAGTGTTTGTTTTTTTTTGTGGGAGGGATTTGCTGATCCAAAAAACCACCCCAAACTTGGGTCGGTTTGAATGGTCGCCTTTTGAAATTTGCCCACTCGCAAGGTATACCCTCCAAGGAACTGGCGGCATATTTCCACCTTTTGGAAAAGGAAAATCATCTTCAATATCCAAGATGTACTTAGAAACCTCGGGGTAGCTCCTTAACTCCCTATGATGAATGGATTTTACATACCCCCAGCTCCTTAGCTCCCTTCCAAGCACCAGCTAGACTTTTTCAGGTGGATAAGTTGCTTCCCAGGAGGGTATCAATTTCTTCGCTTCACTTTCACCACTCCCAACCCACCCCCCGGCAAAACGTTTTTGTTTTGTTGGCGCCTACAGCACGACTTCCTGATTGCAAAGTTGTTGCAGTAAACAGGTGGTGCGGTACCAAAACCAGAGTGCTTCCAAAATGTTCCAAGAGGCTCCCATGTTTCGAAGAAAGATGGTTTTTTCTATGTACAAAGAGGGAGTTGATTTCTCCACCGTTGCCATAAAATGTCAATCATACCGTGGGAGAGTCCTTTTTGTGAATCAAGTAAATTGTATTCAACCATAACTATGGCGGGAAGTTGTTGAGCAAAAATGTTCGGACAGTTTCATGAATTTCCTGAATTCATGAGGATATTCAACTAATCAACTCAAACAAGGGCCAAGCTGAATCCAAAGGACTATTACCCAGATTTTCAGAGAAAGATCCCCTAGTGAACTTCAGTTGAATAATCAACCTCTTAAACCTGCTAAACTTTCTAAACTACTGAAACTTAAAATCGTTTAAGCTAGAGATTTCCCCAAGCCTTAAGCAGCTCTCAAATGTTCAATCTCTGCTCTTCCCCAAAAAATTCTATCTTTCTTGGGGTAAGAGAGACAGAGAGAGAGGAAGAAAGACTATGTGCTTTGTCCACACCGAACAAACAAAAAACACGACTTTTCACACCTCATCCACATTTCATGCCATCCATCAATCATATGCCATCTGCTAAAAAAAAATCAGAAAAAAACTCCGAAGACAAAAAAAAGACCTCCCTGCAAAACATAGGAATTCGCAATATTTTTGTTAGACAACTGGAGGTGTACCTTCGTTTTTCCGGTGCCCCTTCAAACCGTTGATTTCGAAACGAAAAAAATCCACGCACCAAACAACGGCTGCATGGTCCGGAACTTCCGGCGGTCAAAAACGGTTCCCAGGTTCGGATCCCGGCGCCTTGAGATGCTTGCCAGAGTTCTTTCATCAACTCCGGGGGCCTCGGCCGGAGGATAGGCTGCTTGGCTGGAGGGAAGTTTGATTGATGGGTTCCCCAGGTAACAGGGGCCTTATATGATACCTTCCACTGATTTATAGGGGTGAAATTTCATAAACCTCAGGTGAAACCTCATTGAAATGACCATTTTACGGGGTAAGAAATTAAGAAATGTCCATTTATGATTATAGTACTTGGAGGATGGGATCCCAGGATGAAGTTTCAGTTGCTTTTTTGTTGGCAAGAATGCTTGGAAAACATTGGAATTCGTACTATTTCTTTAAGGCAACTGGAAATACCTGGTTTTAGGGGCCCCTCAAGTTGATGGAAAATTAACGTCGCAACGGCTGGCACTTCCAGGTGCTTCCATTTTTCGTCCCTTATAAGGATCTCCCTTCCATGGCCCTCTGACTCCATGGCTGAAACAAACGGCGGAGGGGGGGAGAATTCACTGAAAGAAGTCGGCCCATCCTCCAAGTCTGTGAGGGAATACAACTTGGAGGATGGGTTTTCCCACTTAGGAAGTACCTAGGGCCACACCCATTTACAAGCCATGGGGTTCCGAAGGGGTCCAATCCAACCCCCCCATCCTTAGGGGACGGAACATGATCACGAGTTGCTCACTACTTACAGTACTATCATTGGATGATGCCTTTTGGTGAAGCCTTTGGCTTAGATATTTTAGAAATTAAAAAGTGTCCCAAAAATAAGGATATTTCATAGTGAGTTAAGCCATATTGTATAGTAGAAAGGATCAAAAAAATATGTTTGAAAAATAGAAACAAACAAAAGCAGCGACCTGTCAGCAAAAATCTTGTTTCCCTAAAAAATCCAGGGTGTGTGTTGGAAAAATTTAGGGGATTCTATACACCTCCTATCGAATTTTTGGTAAAATAAATCCAGGGATTGGTTCTTCAGTTCTTCAGCCCTGCCAAGCCAGCAACCTGCACCAACACCTTCACCGAGGTTCCCCACCCTGCCGCACCAAACCTCGGTATTTTCCACTAAAAACCATGACTCCATCACCACCACCCCACTTTTAGGGCTGGAAGGTTCAGGAGAAGTTTCAGGGATCAAAACTTTGAACCTCTGATACTTTTTTCTATTTTTGGGGCGGGGGGAGAGGAATTACCCTCCCTGACAACTAACATGACTGGCTGGAAAATCCCTCATGAAGATGTACTTCTGATTGAAAATGGCGATGTTCCAATGTCATGCTACTTTTCGGGGGGGTATATGTATGACCACTTGACTTGAATTGAAGAAACATTCTGCAGAAACGTTCTTGTTAGTTTGGGTGGTCAGTTTCTTCCAAAATATCCCTCTCAAAATCGTTGGGATAACAACTGGACCTTTGGATATCCTCCGCAATCTTCTCTCATTTGAGCCACGAAAAAAAAAAAACTCGGATACTTTTTATTGAATCCTGGTTGTTGAATGACGGGATCCTTTTATTATAAATTATAATGGTTTATGAAATAATCACCACATAACTGGGTAGGATTTCATCCCCTATAAATGGGGTGACCCTATACAACTCGGGGTCCTTTTTTGTTCATTGCTCAGTTGGGTCACCCATCATGCCCATAGCTTTAAGCAGTAAGAGTTTATGAGAAGAATTCACGTATCATCAACCAATAGTTCAAAGGGAAGAGTTGGGTACCCTTGGGAGAGTACCCAAGATACATACCAACATTTACCACCTGTATATATGGATTATATAATGGCTGTACTGTATAGGGCAATATGGGGTAATATTTGGGGAACAACTGCCAGGGTGCCTTTTGAAGGGGACCCAAAAAATCCCTTTGAATAGTGAATAGTTCGTTGGTGGTTAAGGTTGTTCATATTGCCAGGTAATGATCCGTTTCATAAGGGATATAGATCCTTGAATAGGCTGAACCACCAACCACTTAAACAAATCCACGTTAAACCTCTCCCCGCCATTTCATGCATTGTGAATCATCCGAGAAAAAAAACAAAAACCATCAGAATGTTGATGAATTTTGGCACACTTTCTAGATCATGGCTCCCATTTAGGATGGTCAATTTACTATCTTCAGAATTATCATGTGAGGCTTGGATTTATCCTGTACAAAATGGTTATAACTTCAACAAATTGGATATTCGCGATCCTTGCACCCACACCAATATTACTACCAAATGGATGGCATTTGAAGATCATGGTTCTTACAAAAAGAACGAATGCTATGTTGTAAAAAAATCCATGAATCAAACGTACTACAAAATGGTTTGAGATATGTATATTATATGTACGCATTTTTTGTTCATTGTGTTCATGAAATTTATTCCCTTTCACAAAAGAGATGTACTATCCACAAGCATCCAAACCAAATAATAGAAGGAAAAAATAGTACAGAAAACTGAAAGTTACATCACACATCATTTCAGCCAAAAGAATGTGTATCTTGAATGACTTTCGTACTGATGAACCGCTGGGCAATACACAACAGAACCCTATGATCATTGATTCCTGCACTCCATCATGATGAAAATGTCAAGATGAAACAAACATCAGTGGGTCCGTGTCAAAAGCTGCCGTGTTTCCCTGTATGTGTTTGGTTTAGGAAGTTTAGGAAGCGGTAAAAAAAACATCACTTATTGTAAACCACCAGAAGTTGCTGGTGGCAAGTTCGATTCTTTCTCAAACAATCTCACCACAACCAAACTCCCAAAATTTCCCTAAGGTTGTGGCCAAAAATATGCAAAAAATGCCAACGAAACCGAAAAATTGCCCGTTTTTTTGGTTCCCAAGTCCCTCATGGCATCACATCATCATCACATCCCCCATCTTGTGCCCCAAGAGACTGAAGTGTAATGCGTTGATTCCGCAAGTGGAGCTCAGCCTGGTGACTCGACCAAAAATCTCTCAAAAATCTCTCAGGGAAATGTCCACGAATTTTTGTCCCCTTGAAAAGTGTTGGATCATTTTTTTTCAAAGGGAAGATTCATCGACTCATCCATTAAGCATCCATTTTTTCAGGGGGATATATATAGACCACTTGGAAAGGATCGATGGCTATAGCTAGCCACTCCCATGAGTCTTGGTTTATCGTGGCGACCTAACAAATGACCACCCAAACTTGGGAGTGGCGTGGCGTTGAACCGTTGCTAGCCATCGATCCCTGAGAGGCGCTTGAACACGGCAGATGGCGACAGTCAGAGTCATATACCCTGCTGCAAGGTCGGCACGCCAGCAATTACACCCCGGAAGATTAACAGCTCGAACCTGAAGCCATGATGGTTTGGTTCAGATGTTTTTCCGGATTTCCAGGGGTGTATTCTCAGGTGAACCATGTTAATCTTCCTGGCTGTAACAAAAAAAAGTGGGTGCCTTTTTGGATGATGATAAAAACCCTTGCAAAATGGTGGGTTTTTATTTGGAATAACAACCCTTACTTTAAGCAAGGTTACAGTGCGCCATAGGATCCATGGGACCTTTGTATATTTATATCTATCATCAAAATCAGTGGATGAGTAAGTATACGGATATACACAAACGTCCCATGGGAATCCGGCATGGGGGTATATAGTACATTTACACACGCTTGGATTTGACAGGGTTCATCCGAATATTTTTCGATCCATTTCTCATCGTCATCAACCCTCCCAACAAAAGAGGAGTATGGGACCCTCTTCATAACGAATCTGTAAAATCATTTTTTGAAATAAATTAAGCCTAAGCCATCTTGATACAACCCTTTTGACCAAGAATTCTGAACACCAGCCATGTATTTATGATCTTCATCTACCCCCAGTGGCTAAGGATTGGTTTGGAAAGCATGGTGCCGTTTGGAACTGAAGCTTAGATTATCCTGGTACCCTAAACAACCATAACGTAATGGTTGTTTCAAATGGTTTGTACAAACGGGAAATGGTTGGAAATTACCAAACATCCATCCATTTGAAAAGTGGTTGGATTTACCAGGATGATCAATAGTTGCATTTGCCAAGATTCCAAGTCACTGCCAGGATGACATGAAACATCTTTTGGTTTGGGAATCCGGAACTACAAACCTTTATTTGTCAGGATTGGATCCTGCGACGGGGGGTAGATCGAAATCGTTAAGTTTTAATAAATCCATTTGTAAACGGGGATATATGGGGATATATTTTTATATTTCTTGCATTAGAACAATAATATAGTAATTACAGCATTTATCTGTCTATAAATATTAAAATATTGCCCTCCCTAAAACTAACATAGCCCCTGAAAATAGGCCTTCCCAAAAGGAAAATAGTCTTCCAACCATCCATTTTCAGGGGCGAGCTGTTAGTTTTGGAGAGGGGTAACTCCCTTTGTTGAAAAACATCCGACTTCATTCCTTATACCTTGATGTCCTTGTCAGAGTACTCATCCTTCACCCTTCACCCTTCACCCTTCACCAGCCTGGTACAAGTTACTTCGTGGACCATCATCACTGGGACTTCGCCACCAACGCGTCACACGATGTAACGGTCCACGGGGAGTTTCCACCCTCAACAGGTGAACGGGTGAGAAACGGTCCCCCTGGGGATCTTGGATTTGTTTCGTTGGTGATTGTTTTACAGATTGTACCATGGTAAATCAGCAGCAAACTACCATTTGGGAGAATATATGTTTGGAACTTTTTTCCCAGCATCGAAGAAAGCAAATCCAAGAAATGTAATGTGTTTTTTTTGAAAAGGCAACATGATTTTAGTAGGGATCCGGGATCTATTTCATCAACACTTCCAGAGTGTTTTTTAATGGTCGGTTTGACTTCCAGAAAGTCTCCTGTGAAAGCTGCTGAAAACTGATAGTTGGGAGTTGGGGCGAACTATGAGTTGTAGAGAGGGTAACATGAAATTCTCCCAAAATTCCATCATTTTGCAATTCAGGGGCTATATGTGTCGCTCTTAGTTTTGGGAAGCTGTTAGTTTCGTTGAACTTTCCACTACATTTCACGTGACTGTCGTTTCCAGAAGGTCCGGCTTTTTTTTGTCTTCCGGCTTCCAAACGCCCATGTTGCATGTCTTTTCCATCGGGGGAAGGTGGGTTTTTTCATACCCCCATCCAAGGGGGGAACTTCCGCTTCGGGATCACCACATCTCAACCCCTTGATGCTGAGGCCACCAAACATGGAAGGCTCTGATGCTTCCGGACCTCCCCCAGGTTTCACGACGTTTGCTTCGGGGGTCGTCGGTCAAGGGATTTCGTCCCTAGATGATTCACGTTGGATTCTTCTTGCGATTTCTGGTGGGTTGTTTATTTTGACTGTATATATACTCAAGGATGCGCAGTGATTATATACATGGCACTAAATATATGCAGTAACTCTGGGTGTTGCAACAATGATCCATATGATTTTTGGGTGGGCCCCGTCAAATCAAATGTTTTTTTCGTTGTTTCGGCACCTTCATCTTCCCAAAAAAACTCCCTGTTTTTCTCTCAAGGCCCTCTTTACCCTGTTTGGAAATGATAAACCTAAACGGCCTCAACAACTATACAGAACCATCGACCGATGCGTGTGTCTTCGAGTCGTGTGACATACCTTGAAGTTTTTTTTCAAACTGTGAAAAAGAAATACGGTGCAGTAAAAACACTAAACCCTCCCCCAAAAAAAACTCGAAAGGTTCATGGAATCCGATTTCCGGCCGGAAAAGATTCAACGAAAGGATATAGGTCCCTGTCACGGTGTCCCCGAGTTCGATGGGGTTTCTTGAAGCCGAGCGGACACCGACACTCGGAACCACACTAACCTTACACAAAGGTACCTGGAGCCACTCCCGTTGGGTTTGCTAGGATCAATGGTTAGGATCAATGGGTTATCACTGCAAAGAGATACGCCCTTACAAACCATTCTCATGGCCCAACTACCAGCATCAGAACTACTACCAAACCAGCAAAAAAGAAACAATCTTATTGAAGTATACATTGATATGAACAACAAACACCCCCATCCAAAACCAACCCACAATACCAGATACTCTATTATATGATGTTTTTTTTCAGCTTTGATTGTTGCTTCAAAAAAAATCAACGACCCTTTTCCCCCTTTCCAACAACAACGACCAACGACTCAACCGTTCGGCGACTCACCTGGACTGGAAACTTCACTCCAAGGTGTTAATTCAGTTCCCTCCTTGGGAGGAGAGTTCGTAGGAGAATTCGCCATGTGAAAAAAACGGCGATTCCCAAAAATCCATCCCGAAAAAAACAGGTCGAATGACATTTATATCATTTATGTTTAAGGGGAAGAAAAGGTGCACGTGTTTGTTTTTGTTCGGAAAAATAAAGTGGTTGCAAATGGATGTTTGTTCCTATTTCCAACACATCCCGGCACCAAAAACACTCTGCTAAACATGGTTGGAACAAAGAAGTCCGCTTGTATCCTTAAACAATTCAAAAAAAAGTGACCGCTGTCAACCACAATGCTCTACAGTTCATGTGCGCTTCCATGATCTAATTAAGATTCGCTGGTCTACTTAACGAATATTCGTATCCTTTAAACATCAACAAAAACAATAAACAAGATTTCACCGGAAAAAAAAAAAACGCACCAATCACCATCTATAACCATATCTCTCCATCTATTTTTGTTCAAACAACCCATCCACAACTCACCAACCTCACTGTTAAACACACACCCCGAAAGGCCGGCACACCTGGTGAAACCAACCCCCTCAATGCCTAGGTGTTCTTTTTTTCCGAATCTCCTGATGATTCCGATCCACCAATATGAAGCCTTCAGCCTTGGGATTTTCTCCAAGAGGTGGTAAGTAACCCACCCTTCAACACCCGAAGTGCGGGGTGGTAAACCACCAACCAAAAGGCAACACCTGGAACGCCAAGTGTCCTATTTTTTTAGGCAACTTTACCCCTAAAACCAGCAACTATTGCCTTAAAAATAGGGCACTTGGCTTTCCAGGCAGTTCCAAAATGTTTCCATCCTAAGGATCGGGTCCGGACCCTCCTTCCTGGAAGGGTGAATTTGAACCTGTATGATTAGCAGGGGTGTTTAGGTCCTCAAAATAGCCAGGCCATTGAGGGTCCAATGATCCTTAGGGCCCTACTTTTTTGGGTAAGGAAGTAGTTGGAACATACCATTTTTTCCCCTACTTGCTGGTAGGGAAAATACATCATATTTACTACCATCTTGAAATGCTTCATTTTTCCAGTTGATTCGCTGTTGATAGTTCAGAAAATCCGGCGAACTACCCGAGTGTTGAATCTGTGGGGATTCCTTCCCTTCTTGGGTCATTTTTTCCAGATGACCTGCCTGGGGAAGAGATGCTCCATTTTTCCAGCCAGCTATGCTGGTTTTTACTGGACTGTACTTGGAGGATGGGCCCTGAAGATACGTGGCAGTGGTTAGTTAAGGGGTGAACCAAGCCATGTATAACTGCACTAACGCTACTGAAAGGGGACTTACATGGACTTTCTAACCATTCTTAACCACTTACGAACTGGGATGATCCTCCAAGTACGAGTACCAGTTCTAAGTAGGACCCCTGCCAACTCTACCTATCATTTCACCCCAGTGAAACCCCTCTATTTTCGGCCATTTATAGGGGTTACATTTAACAACGATCGTAGTGGCCCATCTTGTACAAATCCCAAATCCATCGGTTAAGAAAAAATAACGATTGAAAAGGCGGGGGTGAAACAAATCTCCATGGGTCCAACATGGGACCGATTTTTGTATATTTTTACCGTTTTAGAAGGTGAAATTGGACCGACCACCACCTTAGAATTAGAAGGATTTGATGTTTTTTTTCTGAGGAAATTTTCTATTCTTAAAGATCTCGCAAAATGTGAAAGGTGCATGGAATTGTACTGCCCACATTTTTGGACCGCCAGCGAGTTTCTATGGGATTTTTGTTGGGCAAAAAGACGCTCCTCATCGACTCAAAAGTGTCAAACGGGTTAGGTCTCAGGAGGGCAATGAATGATTTTGTTTGTGAAAATTAAGGTTATCAAACATACATCCATCAGCTTATCCCATATTGCTGCTAACATATATATATATATATAATATTGAACACGTGGGCAAATGTTCATTAAAACTATTTTCCCACCGCCTGAGATGCTGAAGCCTGAACCAAAACGACAGGGGAAACCAAGGATTGCTTGGATTTGCTCAAATCAACTGTGATTCACCATGGTATAAGGTGGAGAACCACCTTAAGCCAACAATAGATTGAAGGATTCCCACAACACAATTGTTTGGGGAAGAAATCCCATGGAAATCCAGACGTCTCGAACTTGAGATGAGATTGTGACATAATGCATTCCAAACTGCACCAAACAAGAGGGGAAAAAAATGAAAAAAACAATTTTCAACAATCAATTTGTATACTTCATGGGTGTATCACGAATTCATTGTTTCTTAGCACCTTTCCGTTAAACCAAAAAAACAAAACCCAAAACACCAGACCAAAACGGAGCCTTTAAAAAAACAACAACAACAACAACAACAACAACAACAACAAATTTGGGGTAATTTTGTTGGTGGCCTTTTTGGCACCAAACACAACTTCGCCAGGACCGACCATCCGACCGTAACGACCAAACGACGGATAGTCAAGGAGCTCTCAAGACCACACGTTTGGTCTCCCAATAGGAGCCACCCACCGAGACATTGCAATTCACCGAGACCTGCAAGAAGGGGCCCGAGGCCGGGACCCCTAGGGACATAACGGTAGGGAGTTATAACCCCAGGAAACCAACCCCTATTGAAAAACTGGGTGGTTGTTTTCATGGGTATAACTGGGGGACAAATCCACGAAAATAGTAGTTAGGGGGCCAGGGCGCCTGGGCCGATATATATGTATATATACACATATTACCTAACAATTGGAAGCCTTGAAAACTTGTGGTTTCGGGCCCGGTGGTTTTGGATTCGAATTGCCCAAGTAACAATCCCTTCATAACGGGACCCCAAGAATCCAAACCACTGGCCCCAACCCACCTATTTACCATCAGCTGATGAAAGATGGAAGGAAAAAAATCATCAGCTGAGTTGTGCCAAAAACACCCAGAAATGACATTCCAAATGTTTCTGCACTGGTTGGTCGTCGGATCGGCGGGCCATCTTCGTATTTACTGTAATATTTTCCGGGTTTTTTGTATACTATTGAGAAAATATTGTTTAAATCCAATTTAACAACTTTGAAATATGTTTTCAACACTTCAGCTATTCTTCCAAAGTGTCACTTTCTAATTCTGTTTCCTTTGGATGTTTCCTATGTTAGTACTTCTTGCTTAGTTTTTTTTGGTGGATCTTTTCCAGGACTTTTTGTATCTATATTTACCCATTTTGTTATTGCGGACTTGTTCTTGGAAATTTTCTAGAAAACGCTCCTTTATTGATTGAACCCTTTTTTTCGTGAAGTGTTTGTGGATTTGTTTTCGTGATAAGTAGCCAGTACTTGGAGGATCGTCCCAGTTAGCACATGGTTAATGACCATGGTTAGTAAGTCCCCAAAGTATTGTTGTTCCCCTTCCAAATGGCATTTCCATGGCGTATAAACGGGGTTTAACAACCACGTACTAACTGGGATGATCCTCCAAGTAGCTGCAGTAGCCCATCCCATTCGGCCCATGTCGAGACCTCTGGCACAGGCCGTTGAGGTCCCGTCGCTGCAATACCCTGCAGATCGGCAGATCGGCACAGTGAGTCTGTTGTGCTGAGTCATTGAGAAAAAAACCCGCAAACTGCTGCAGAAACGTGGGAAAAACATGGGAAAAACCTGGAGAACATGGGACAGTCCTACCTGGAAGCCTCGGATGATTGACACCCAAAAACCATCCAACAGAGATAGAATATGGAAGTGAACTATTGTCAAGGGGTGCCCCTGAATCTACCAGTTGCTTGAATTCCAGGATCGGATCTTCTATTCACATCAGGATGGTTGGACAACAACAACAACAACAACAACAACAACAACAACAACAACAACAACAACAAACACAAACAGAAATCAAGTTGCCAACATGTCCCAGCGATTGTTGCATATGTGTCACATTTACATTTCTTCTTCTTCTTGCTGCTGTTCTTCTCCTTCTTCTTTTTCGTGGCCAGTTAAACACTTACACGATTTTTCCAAGTGACTTGCGGGGTTTTCTCCCCCTTTTTTTCCCTCCCCAAGAAAGCCCAGCCATTCATTGGGTACCCCAAAGGCCGGCCTGGAGTTGTACAACGAGGTCCGTTAGTGTGCCGGAAATGCGCTGCACACGTGCCTGGCGCTTTCGCAGGTCCCCGAGTTTGTTGATGAATTGTTGGGGGAGTTTCTGACCTTTGCTCGGTGGTGGTTGAACCAACCTATCTGAAAAATATTCGTCAAATTGGATCATGAAACCCCAGGGTTCGGGGTGAAATTTCAAAAAATCTTTGAGTTGCCACCATCTACTTTGCTGTTTTTATGGGGACAACATCTTACCAAAATATGAGTTTGGTTTGGTTCTAGGTATACTTAAGGGATTAGACTATCATCTTCTACCAATCATCTAACAATCTAACATCTATAAAAGGATTGTGAGGTCTATGTAAGGAATTAACAAGCATAAGTTGGATGTTTATTTCACCTACTTATGGGACGTATCCAACCTACTTCTATAGGGGTGACTTAATCCATTTACATCCATTTACTAAGTACCATGGACATTCCAGTAGTCTCTGGTAAACTAACATAGCTTGCTGGAATATCCCCATTTTTTAATGGGAAATACATCTTCAATCCGGGTCCATTTTCCAGCCAGCTATGTTAGTTTACAGGGGTGTAGTTTGGTTCTAGGTATCTTTAAGGGATTAGATTACCATGATCTACCAAACCTATACCATCATCTAACATCTATAAAAGGATTGACACACCTGCATCCTTCAAAAATCACCCCACAAAAATCATCACACAAAATCCCCCCTGTTTTTTTCTCCCCATTTTTCTCTGCTCTGGATAGTACTGGCGGCCTTTTTTTTTTCGACCTTTGGGAAAATTTCCCCCCAAAAACCAGGGGAAAGTTTCGCCCAAACTCCCCAACTGGGGAAGCGGGAAACGAAACTCATGCACGACGGCTGACCCTTCAATTCAACGACACCAACTACAGAGCCCACAGTCAAAGTGTCCAGTTCCAATTGCCAAAAGTCCATCAGCATCAAGACGGAACACCTCAACGGAGCATATGATTTGTTTTTTCGTGAAAAAAATCCCGGGTTTGAAAAAAAAAACACGTGGGTTTTGAGGTAGACTCAAATAAATGGAGCACTTGGGGTCTATCAAAGTGTCCGTACTGCCTGTTCTTAAATCATCCCTTATGGCGTATGATAACCATCCCCTAAACAATGGCATGCATTTTCTCAGTTGAGAGGTCTTCCCGTTCATCATGTTGCCAGGATGCAGGACTTTATGTGACCATACTTGCACGAAAAAAAACCGCCCTACTTTCCATTATACTGGTTGGTTAGTAGGGATCCTTATAATGGTTTATTATAGTCCCTATATAGATGACATACAAGAAATAACCAAGGTTTTTTAATTGCTCAGTTAGTTTGAGTGGTTAATGGTCCCATGGTTAATTTTTGTCCCCTTTAAGGATCGGGCTGTTCCTCTTCCCAATGGCCGAACTCCATGGCTTATGAATATCTAGGGATTACTAACCACTTCGATACAAACTAACTGCGATGATCCTCCAAGGATGGTATGCTAAAGATGCCCCAAAAGAGAAGTTTCACAGTTTCACCCTGTGAAGTGCTAAGCAGTGGCACAACCCCAAATTTGGCACGATTTTTCGCGTGCCAGAACGGGTCTTGAAGGAACAAACACACACCAGGAGTCAAGGTTGAAATCAGACATCTTGAGGGAGCAAACAGCAAACAGTGATGAAGAAGCCTTTCTTAAACCCAAAGTGGGCAATGAAAAAAAAAACTGGTTGTTTAGGGATGTTTGGGGTATATAGGGGATTATACTACCCAGTCATGTGGGGACAACCATTACAAGGATCCCGATTAAACAACCAGTATTTCAATGGAAAGTATCAGAGGTATTTTTTTCGTGGCTCAACTGGCAAGGGCTCAACCACCAGACCAGTTTCGCCATAGATTACTTGGACGCAAATGGTGAGGTTGGCGGCTTGGGAATGCTCAATCACAAAGCACCATCAGGGGTCTATACTACCAACCCAAACTTCATGCACGATTTTTCGGAGAAATCCCTCAGAATTACCACATACTTGCATTGTTTGATTTCCCAACAAAAAAAGGTGTTCTTTTCATGCCCCTTTTCTATGAAGTTACAAGATACTGTAGATGAACATGACCAATGGATACCGAGGGGGTTCCTCAACAGCCCCAACAGATGTTGAGATCCACCCCTTACTCAACCGCTCTAGACAGGCCACGCATCTTGCCATCGTTGACACGAAGCAATGATTGAAGTACAGGCAGCGCAACTATTCTGGAGATTTTGCTCCTGGAAGTCCGGGGCCAATCGGAAGAGAGCACACTATGATTCGTGGATGATGATGATGATGATGATGATGATGATGATGATGATGATGATGATGATGATGATGATGATGAATGATCGTGAATGATAATCACAAATGATCACTCATGATCATCTCAACCATCATCTCAAGGATCATCCATGATCATATGTTTTTTTACCAAAACCTACTTTCACGTCCAACCACTGCAAAAAAAAATCCAACCGTCATTTCTAACACGAATCTCCTGCATCTTTTGCAGCCACCGCATCATCTTCTCCCAAGGTGCATCCACAGAAGCTGCGGAACTCAAGGCGGCACTGACACACAGAGGATCCTGATGGCAGCCGTCAACCTATCCCCCCCCTGAAGGTACCCTCTGGCAAACTAACATAGTAATGGCGGAAAATGGACCAAATTGAAAACGGGGATTTTCCAGCCAGCTATGTTAGTTTACCAGAGGGTAAGCCTTACTAAGGCCGTAGTAACCCATTGGTTTCCCTTTTGCAAAAGGGTAGGTTGACCATGAGCGGTTGAACCTCCTGAAATATAAAACTTGATTTTTTTGCGGTTGTTAGGTTTAGGATTCTGAAAGCTTATTTCCGGTGGGGCCAAGGGGTGAGTTTGTGGTGGTCTCCAGGGGGGGGGAATCCCTAGTGTGTTCGAGGTTTCCTATAAAATTCACTTAATTTATCCCCTCCCTTTAAAAGGTTCTTAAGTGATGGTAGGTGATGTGTATCTTCAACATACTAACGTGACTAACCATTCATCAATATGGACCTTGGTAAAATAACGGACAAGAAGCAGTAAAACTACCAGCCAGTTTGCCCCTTTTGAAAAAATCAATCTTGGACTGGAAGGGTGATCCTTTCCTTTTGGGAATATATTGGTTATTGGTCTTGGAGGATCATCCCAATAACCGTGCTTCATCAGTCCCCTAAGGATCGGGTTGGATTGGACCCCTTCCAAATGGCCTTTAACTCCATGGCTGCAATACATGGGGGCCCATCCTAACTACTGGAGCTCATCCTCCAAGTTTTTGAGGAGTAAACTTGTTTTCAGTTTCAGGGAGGGTAATGATCCTTTAAGGACTGATCCAAATGCTGAGCATTGGAAAATTCCAATCACTTCGAAATCATGTTTCTTTGGATCTGCCGACCTGAATCCATGGGATGTACAGCCCGGAAAACTCACAAAAACAACCACTTGAAGATGTATCTCCTATTTAACATGGTGATTTTCCAGCTAGTCATCTTAGTTCAAGATTTCTGGATGTGTTTTTTTTTCAGGTCCCTTTTTTGCTGGGAGAAAAACACACGTCACATTTTTGTTGGGACATTTGGAACCCAAAAACTTGAGTAACTAGAGATACATCCCCCCCAAAAAAAGAACTCGCATCATACAGTATGTGGTTGGTGGTTGAACCAACCCATCTGAAAAATATTAGTCAAATCGGATGATTTCCCTAAGTAAGGGTGAAAATTAAAAAATATTTGAAACTACTATCTAGGTATAGTATCTCTCCCTGCTACCTACTTTGGGCTGAACACCCAAAAAAAAACGAGTTTTCTCCAAAAAAGAGATCCCCCAAATCCACTGATTGAAAGGATGTGATGACCAAAAGGTGCCTAAGTCTCGTCACTTCATGGGGAATGGTAAGAGTAACCTTCCCTCCCAAAATGCCTTACGGATAATACCGGCAACTTGTTGTTTCATGATTTTTCTTATCGTTCATAACTCCTTCTTCCGTGTTAGTCATGTTTGTGTGTTTCATTCTTGGAGTTAGCCAGATCACGAATGGTTTTTCTGGCTGAAAACGAGGCACACAAACTCACTCACGGAGAATGTTTTGGAAATCATTGACTTGTGATGATGATTCCTCCTTTAACCCACACCTGCCCGCCGACAAAAAAACATAGATACAGGGGGGAGAGAGTTCTACAGGGGTCATTATATTACCAACCCAAACACTGCACTATTCTATTATTGTGGAAATCCCCTCAGAATTACCACATACTTGCATTGTTTGATTTCCCCCAAAACGGTGTTCTTTCATGACCCCTATTCTATGAAGACTAAGATACTGCAAATACACAAGCCCAACGGATACCAAGGGGGCCCCTCCCAGCCCCAACTCATGTTAAGATCCACATCCGATGAACAATTTGGCACCTTTCAGTCCGCGGTTATTTTCCTTTTTTTGTTCGGGTTGCTGGTTGACCATCCTAGTATCTCGATACCTAATTTTTTTTTGAAGAAAATCTCTGAAGTCTGACAGTAAACATGTTTACAATGTTTACAAATAGGCATGTACTAAGATTTAGCCACCAACTCTAAAAAAACAAAACCCAATTTGCGAAAAAAAAAATCCATTACAGTAACTTGAATGTTTCAAACATTTTGGAAAAATGTTGCATGTTTTTTGTTTAAAAAGACTACCTTTTGTATGTAAAATGTCCAAGCAAGGTGATCCCACCTGCACTGCCAACGTTTGCGCCGCCAAAGGCCACGGCATGCCCAAGCGCGTGGCTGCACGTAAGTGCCACGTAGTCTCAGCACATAAAGGTTGGAAGACCAACCAAAAAATACACCCTTGAAAACTAGGATGACATTTAAAAGATCCCCATGTTCAATAGGATTTTCAAAGATTTTCATGGATTTTCCATTGTCATAATAATTTTCGGGGGGCAGGGCCGGATCTTACATTCCCTAAAAATCAACAGCTGGATTTTAACTTTCTTTTAAAAAACAAAAACCGCTGGATTTTACCCTCCGTACAAAACTAATAATTGGAACTTACCCTCCCCGCAAATACCAGTTGGATCTTGAAACCCCTCAAAGCTAACAGCAGGACCCTACCTTCCTTATTGAAATTTAGACCTGGATCTTACGTCCTTGAAAACTAACAGTTGGATTTTACTTGTACCCTCCCTGAAACTTAACCATTGGGTCCAACCATTTTTCAAACAAGTGGATCTTACACTCCCTAGGTATTTGAACAAAAAAGTGAAAATTGTCCATGTCAACTATTACTGCTGGTAGAAAAATCCCTATATCACTGGGTAGCACAACCCCCTTAATACCCTAAACAACAGAGTTTTCATTGCAAAATTTTGTCCATCAACAACAGCATGTCCGGCTTGAACTTAGGATCACTTTGAGGGAAATAGGTGTTTTTTCCACGCCTTTCTTGTCAAATGCAGCCCTCCAACTAGCACGGGGGTTCCCCTTTCACACTAGATAAACATAAGTTTACAAATAAATTTGAATATAAAAAATATAAACAATAGTTTGCCCCTCCCAAAACCCACCTTTGAACGATGTTGTTGTAAGAAAGATCAGCAGATAATTGAATATTGTCAAAGCAGGCACTTGGGCACTCAGAAGCAGCAGATGGCTTGGTGTTCTTTCATAGCAGAGATACAGGCGGCACAAACCGACAACACTATCAGAAGCAAGAGTTTGATTACCAGGGAACCATTTACAGTATTTAAGCAGAAAGCATTCGATTACGAAGGAAGAATTGTACCAAAATATCTTTTTAAGGGAGTCATTAAAAAGGAAAAGTTTGATGTAAAAAGAAATGTTTTCAAAGAGAAAAGTTATATGGCTGTATGGGCGCGGAAAAGTCCTATCAAACAGGGTTCGGCAAGGAAAGAAGAATTAAGAGCTTTATTGAAAAGGACGGGTTCTGTTTGGGGCAGAGTTTGATCAAACAAGAAGAGTCATCCGTCCAAGGAATATTTTGGTGAGACCCCACTCGCATGAACTGACCGAATGGAAATGAGTCGCACTTTTAAAACAAAACAGCGCAACTGAGGTTGGCACGCACTGCAAGTCTGAGGACAGCTCAAGCATCGAAAAGAAGACGTCCCCTGGTAACAGGGCGCAACATTCTAAGGTCACGAAACACTGGGAACATCCCTTCATCACTCTCACAACTCCTACAATGGCCCAGATGTTGCAGCAATTCAGAGATCTACCCCCACGCACCTTGAGAGAGCGATGTGATGAATCCATAGTGCTTCTTGCAGGTCTTGACCTCACACAGCACTGTATCCAACCCACTTTCAAATAACCACATCACCACTTGCAGCACTCTGGAAACACGCTCACATCGCCCAAAACCTGTGGCAACTTAAGGACCACAATGGACCGAAAAACCAAGTCGCACCTCTGGGTGGGGAACAAGCTCCAATTGCTCCTCCAACGGCAACATACCTCAAGACCAAATCAAATGATGTAAGTTGTTGCATAATCATTCGGCTCAGTCTCAGGCTTTCCATCGCACGTAGAAATCCGCCACGTCCTCTCTATACTCTATACTTCACCACCTTGTTTGTGTGGTTCTGTATGCAGAATTCTTTCTCCTGCCTTCTGGTGAAGGGCAACTCCAACGCCAGGCTTGCCATCCAGCAACCTGCCAAGGTCACAGCGCAGTCCATGCTTCACTATACACGCCCAGCACACAGGAAGGATTGATCCGCTGCACAAATGGAAAGATGTCCTCTAAAGTTGTCACAAATGCTTGTGCAAAACGCCACCTAATTCTGACTCCAGGCTGGCCCCAAAACCAAAAGCTACCAAACATGCAATTCACACACAAGTTTTTGTAAGTTTTCCATAGGCTGAGTCGAATAGACAGCGAAGAAAACCCTAAGCTTCACTCTCAAGACTCTGCTCAGAAGATTCCGAGTTTGCGTCACAAAAAAATGCGCTCCGATGAAAAGTGATATCGATGCGGGTCCCTGGGCGGGCTAACCCCCCCTTCCCCGGGTGGGGTAGACGCCCCAGGGGACCTGTCTTCAACCTGTACAGGAAACCGCATTTTGAAGTTGAGCTGAATGGGTGAGAAACAACGTGAATACAGTATCAGTAGCAATCAAAATGAACAAACAAAAGGTCCAGTGGCCAAATCACTAACATAGCCATTTTCAAATACAGTAATCACAAAATATCAAAAAACAAAACATCATATAACATCAAATATAAATATCAAAATCAATGTCATATCACATCACAATTGAATATCACATGAACTTGTAGATACTATATATAATTGCCTTCTCCATGATCATACATGTATCACAATGAATGAATCTGCGTAAATTGAAATATTTCACCAAGCCTAGTCAATGGAGGCTTCTCCTACTAAACTACCCTTTGGAGTGATGGAGTGACATCGTGAGGTCCCAAATTTACAAATCACAAAAGAATTATGACCAATACTCCTGTGCTGTCACTTCCAACAACTCTGACGCTCTTGTCCTCAGCTAGTCTTCTCAGCGGCCGAGGACGGAGATTTCGAGGGAACAAAAGGAAAAAAGCTGATACAGAAGTATGGATATATTTGATTTAGGTATATTACGCAACATCTTCAGCTTTTCACAGTTCAGAAACAACTTTTCACTACACGCATGCATCCTGGTGAAACTTTTTACGAGGTCAAAACCGAAAAATCGATGTCAAACCAACCGCTACAGGTGAGGATGGCACGTAGGCGCAGCGACCGCGAGACGCACAGCACGAATTAAGGAGCCATCGACCAACGGGCGACGGGAACCAAAGACCGCCTTCTGCCCGATTTCGGCCATGGCCGTGAGAATTCCGCGGATGGAGGGAGTCCGCACATGCAATAGTCACGGTACCCCATCACACTCTGCAAAGGGGTGGGCGCCGTGCTTGAAACAAGACCCTCAAGCGAGGATGCATGCTTGAATATATGAATTTATTTATGTCCTTCAAGCGATAATATATAAGTCCATGTGTGCCAGGCAAACTATTAAAGATTGAGGGGCCGCCCGCCCGTGAACCTTCCCCTCACTCCATCTGTCCTGCAACGAATTCCAAGGGTCTGGCAGCGCAAAAGCGGTGCCGCCGGCACCACACAACGGGAGCTGGGGCTTCCTGTTGCGTGCCTTCACAGCTCCGTTGAAGGAAGGAATCCTTGCTACCTGGCATGGAGGAAGGCAGGGTGGGTAACAACCTGGCAAATAGTTTGCAGAAACGTCTCGGCCTCCGTGCCGCAGCCAACGCCTCAAAATCTGCCTGACGACGCTTCTCAAGGACTCGCACTACATTAATGGAATTTCAGCCAAAACGCAGCATGTTTACCTGTTTACTGCGCGATAAATTTTAGGAGCCGGTGCGCATTAGCAAATATCCAGAAAAGAAACAAAACTCCGACCAACGCACACATGAAAAACATTATATCTGATTCTCATTGCGAGCTGTCCATCAAACCTGACACATATCCTGCACACATTACATGTGGAAAACAACACCCCATTCTGCCCCCAAAGCTGCCCCTCACCAAGTAATGCTTTTTTACCAGCTTGGAAAACTAGCTGTGGAACAAAAGCATTTACTTGTAGAGCCAGCCATCCACAGTCCAGGCAACCACATCCTTCCCATAGCAATCCAGCACAGACCACTCAAGTGCCCCTCCACCATGGTTGCAGTACTGGTCACATTCAGGCAAGCCCAAGAAGCCGCCAATCTTCACCAACAACTCATCAGGCACTGTGTCCAACTTTCTCCAATGCACCAAAAATTCATCTGCCTTGTCTTGCCTTTAGGTGACCCAAAAGCTTAGCTCCACTGGCTGGCTCACTATTGGCCCATTGCAGTCAAAACATGCCGCCGTCGGGTTGGTTTGCAACATGTGTTGCTCATTGAAATCAATAGAGAAGAAAAGGGGATAACTGACTTTCGGATGGTCCTAAGGCTTTATCATCACGAAAGATGATGATATATCATTTGTCAATAAATGAGAATTGATGATATCACCATTCACGATGATGGAAACAAAAGCCGACAGGATCCTCGCCTGCCACCCACCTTTTGTAGGGAATTCAAAAATGCAACGGTCAAGCATTCTGACGCAGTTTGAACATTGCTTCAGTAAACACCAACCAGTCCCAGCCCCTTAGCCAAAAGGCCAACAAAAGAAGAAGCAGGCACCAGCCTGCATACAAGCAGGACATGATTGAAAAGGAAGAGTTTAGATAATTAAAAGCTACAAAGAGTTTGATTAAGAAGGGAGATATCAGAAGAAGAGCTTCTTTTGAGGAAGTCATACAACAGGAAAAGGGATGGTTTAATATTAACAGGAAGAGCTCCATTAATGTTTCACTAGGAGAGGTAGGTACCAAGAAGGTACTAGTACCTTCTTAGTACCTTGTCAAAACACATCAAGTCAGAAAACACATCAAGAATACACATACAGATATTGTGCTTCCCCTGGCAAAGTTGCCCCCAAATTCAAGACCTAAATGTTTTTTTTTTCGGAAAGTTTCGACACAAAACGGAAAAATTCACAAAATGTTTTGTTTCGACACTTAGTTGGTTTTTCCCTAAAAATGACCTCCAAATTCAAGACCTGCAATTTTTGCTTGGTTTGATGTTGGAGGGTGAAAGGCAAGAACCGACACAAAACGGAAAAAGTCTTCGGATTTTGTTCAGCTTCTGGAATCGTTTGGGAAAAAAAAAGGATTCCAAAAAACGAAATAAAAACGTAGTTGGCCTGTAGAGATGAGATAGATTCTATGGAAAAATGTGTGTTTTTCGTTTTTGGTTTCCTATTTTTCCTTTTTTGGTGTTCCCATTGGCAAAGTTTGGTTGAAGGTTTGCAGTCATCAGACAAGTCATGGTTGTGTAAATTTCGTGCAGTGGACAAGGAAATGCCGAGACAAATTAAGTTTAGTGCAGAGAAGTAATATAAGGCAATACATATATGGCACCTGCCCAAAAAAGGCCGCAAAGTATGCAAGAAACACTGTATATATCAGTAAAAAATGCAAGCAGGTGTTTCTTTGAGGGGCGGTACCAAATATATATATATATACATAGATACTTCTTTATAGGATGTGAATTGAATACTATAAAAAAGATACAGACTTTATGAGGTTCCCGTCACTATAACACTACATTGTCTCACAACCTGAAAAGATAACCTAGTCATGCGCCAGTCAACTAGGATGACACAACAAAAAAAACACATTGTTCGAATAGGACATGCATCCACCTGTTTTATTCATACTGTTGATGGAAGGAATCCTGCACCGGTTGATATGGAGAATATCCCATTGTGTAAAAGGTCTTATACATCCCAGGTGGTGCAGGATTTCTTCCATCAACAGTATTTCAGCCCTTTGCGCGATGTGAGTACCGGAGGGTATAGAAGCTTTGGATCACCCAGGGTGATCTGAGAACATAAGCCCTGAATCTGGACCCTTCCACAAGAACAGAAAACTCTACCCCTTGGCATTCTACCAAACAGTTGGTTCATAAGGATTTAATCACTATCACGAGCTTTTGATGATTTAGATTGATTTCCTGATGTAATTCATATTACAGATAGATTTCATCTTGTGTTACAAACTGCCAATTGAGTAAACTGGTCTAAATGAAAATTGCATCTAAATATATAAATGACTGATACTTTGCCTTACATATATAATATCAGAAAACTTCTGTGTCATGAAAAATACATCTGCACAAGCCAGTTGACAGTATTTTTCAATGATTCAAAAATAGCTATGACTATGACTATTTCAGAACAAATATGTTCAAATAGTTTGAAAGACTGATATCTAATAGATACTCCTTAAAATATAGTTTTACTGTTCTTTTGAAATTTGTAAAGTGGGAAATTGTTGAGACATGTTTTTTTGAACTATTATACCATGGCGACAGATGTCATCTGTCTCATCTACTTCTACTATACCATCAGAATAAATGGTTTCTATAGTAAGATTGTCAAAAACGATATGAATATATAATTCAGTTTCAATGTTATCTACCATTTCGTTTACTACTTCAGAATGTTCTGCTTTGTACAATATCTTTTCAAAACTAGTGTATTTTCATTTTGACAAATCGTCTGTTCATTTGATTGAGCTTTCAGATATCTTGGAAGAATTATCTTAATGATGGCTCATAAATACGGTCTACCCCCCACCCAGTGACGGTCTCAAATGAAGGTTTACAAGGATTCCCTACTAAAAACGGAATAATCCTGGTGGTGACTGTTACTGTTTGGATGGGTAGTTCCAACATATAAACTGACAAAAGGCTTTAATGGATGAAAAGCTGAAAATGTATCGGTGAAAGTTTCCGGGCCCTTTTAATCGACGAAACAGAACGGAACGACAGCCTTGGAGGCCGGCAAGAACCCCCCCAAAAAAAAACGTGAAAAAAAAACCCGTTGACCCGTGACGAATCTCGGATTTGCTTGGCCATGGTGGTTGCAAGTTTTGTGAAAAAAATATTCTCCCAAAATGGTGCTGGAAAAAAATGGGTGATTTAATAGCTATGGTAAAAAAATCCGGGTAAAAATTAACATCACCAATTTTTCACAAAGAAGTAAGTAACTCCAGCCATCATCCTTCAGAAAGCCCAGCAAAAAAAAAAACATCACCTTGGCTCACCATTGGTAGCTGAGCCACATACTGCGTTCCAGCGCTTCGCCTCGGGGGTTTTGTGGAGTGTTCTCTTCCTAGTGCTTTTTCAAGCATAGCTCAGCAACCTTTTTTAAACCCTTTACCAATGAATCATCCGTATGTGTTCAGCATTGTTGAAACACAATGCTGTTGGGCTATCACCCTCTGAACAAGCGACACAAATTCATCAAGGTTTGAAAGTACACCCTGGAAAATTAACGGCTGGTTCACCTAAAAGTCACCCAAAAAAAGGAAAATCATCTTCCAAACCTCCATTTTCTGGGTTCAAAATGTTGGTTTTCCAGGGTGTACTCTGAATCCTTAAGTGTCAAGCAGCAGTTATTGTATAGTTGGTTCCAAATTAGCTAAAACATGTGCGCAAATCAAAATAAGTTTGTTCATCTTCAAGCAGTGAGGTATTTTTTGAAAGATGTATCATATATCCTGTATAATTATATATACAATAAACAATAAACACTATATATACATATGTATATACAATATTGTTTAATACATCTGAAACCATGCACCTATTAGTTAGATCATGAAATTCAACAACTCGCTCCATCCGCACAAACAAGCCTCAAATTTCGTCAAAAAAATCTGACCGTTTCCTTTTGTCACCATGTCATGTCTAACTAGCCAGTGAAAAAGGGTTATTTGAAGATGATTCGTACTTTCCTTGTCTTTGGGGATGTGTTTCAGCAGCTTTTTTTCAGGTGCTATGTGTTGTTGGTTTCAGGGAGACTAACCAAATTTCTCACAACAGTTTTTGCCGTACTTGTGACACAAAATACACCTTTGCCGGATTCCTGATAACCATATTGAGTGTCCCTGTGGGAACTCCTTAACTAGTTGGTGGTTTCAACCCGATTTAAAAAATATTAGTCAAAGTGGATCATTCCCCAAGTGGGTGAAAAATAACAATATTTGGAACCACCACCTAGTTTAAAGTCTAGCCAAGCTTCCTGTGAATTCAATGACTTAACGGAAATAATTGGTGATAATTTTCAAACATCCCTCCATGATATTTTCGCACCAAAAAACCACATGTTTATGTTGGGAAAGGAATTGGCAAATTTTCCCACTCAGACCAGTGAGAAATGGCAACAACTCATCTTTTGAACGCAAAAGACATCTCTGCGGTTTCCAAATTCCAATCCGAACATCAATAATTTTTCGCTTGAAACGGGTGTCGTTCAATTCGTAAAAGATCACCACAATTGAAAATTCTGTGGGGACACAACTTGCAAAATAGCACCGACCTCCCACCTACACTTTGCCAAATGTATCGAGTCGTCCACACAGGCTATTTTTGGAGGCATGTCAAGTTCAACCTCATATATCTAACTATACCTATTTAAAGCGGTGTGTGCTTCAATTTATATAATTTGTCTTCTTGGTGACCGGATTCTCAATGCAAAAAATCTCACCACCATCCATGTTTTTCCCAAACCTTCCATCCCACCATTTTTGAAGTAAGGGTTTATCATCATCCAAAAGGAACCACCATTTTTGTTAATGGCTAATCGACCAACCCACCCCACCGTAAATCAGGCCTTATTATGGGTTTGTTAACCATTGGTTGCGCTAAGGCCAAGTGACATGCAGGTCAAAAGTTGGTGTGCCATCGGCCAATCTGGCGAAGCATCCATGGCGGCTCCATATGAAACAGCACCTGCTTCGGTCGAAGATACCAACCCCCTAAGGTACCTAGCCTCCCAAGGTGGGCTCCAAGCCGAATCGTTATAAATGGAATGACATGGGCCCCTTATAAATGTCCAAGAAATCTCCAAACGTTCGGACCCACGGGTTACGGACCCCGAAAAAACCTGGGTATCTAATAACTCTAGCAACTTCTTGAGGGGTCCGTTGGGATTCGGTCCCATTCAATGTTTGATGGATAATGGCGGCTTTATAAACGGGTAACTTGGGGTTAAATAACCCTAGTTATACGGGTTTTAATAGACTGCCTTAAGGGAAACCCATGGTTGTTCATAAGTGCTGATCATAAGGCCTTACGCCAGGGGGAGGTTGACTAGCCATAGCAGTTTGGGTTGGAATATGTCTGGTGCTTGTTGGCATGTGTCATATAGGAGATGGTTTTTTCAACATTGAACACCACAAAAAGAGTGGTGTAGTTTGCTCAAAACATCGGAACCAAAAAAAACATGTTGAGTGAGAAATATCCACGGCGTTGTTTTTTGAAAATGCATAATCCAATCTTCAATATCTTCAATATCTTCAAATATTGAATCAAGCAAAACAAAACAAATCAAAACAAACAAACAGAAACAAACCAAAACATATCAAAACAAACACCTGGCATTTAAAAAAGAAAATAAAAGAAGTACGAAAAAAAACTACAACCTACAACCATACAACACCCTACAAACAAACCAACCCTTAAAACAACTACTAGATTTGCCCCCTACGTTTCCAACCCCTTCGGGGGGCTGTCTTGCCTCGGCTCCACTGCGGACGCCTCAGCAACAGCTGCACGGCCTCACCGGGAGGACGATGCAGGGAATCGTAAAATCCCCTGAGGCCTTGAGGCAACAATGAAGCAAAGGTGTATCCCGAAATGTATCTATGAATATGTGTATGTATATATTCATGAAGAATGGGGTGTTTTTTTGAATATGGAATGAATATATTTCAATGTGATGTATGATTCGTGTAATTACAAATAGTATGTATATGTATTATAAAGATACATCCACCAACCATATAATCCAGTTGTTGGGGGATGAAGCTTAATTTCAGTGGCCATCCAGTTCCATCCGATCAACTCCAACAAACCCTCCCCGCAGCCAATGCAGCCTTCTCCCAAGCCAATGCGCGCTGACATGCACTGCCAGCTACGTTCCATGCATGGCTATCCTGTTCAGGCGGATAGCAATAGCGGTGGGACCGGTCAGACCCGGCGTTGGAATCGTTGAGTCGTGGTATTTCCAACTTTTGAAGAGTCCAAGTCTGTTCCAAAATTTGTTGCATTTTTTTTTCGGTCTTCATTCAGTTTTTTCTTCCTCTTATCCCCCGAAAACCCAAAAAAAACGGACTCCTTGCAGGCCAGACAACTACCATCCTCCCCTGTAAATAGCATGTTTTAACTCCCCCACCTCTGTCAACCTGCGCCCACGCAGGCTACCCAGCAATTCGCAAGACATCTGCCAAGGTGTGAGGCTGCTAACACCCGACAGCAGCACCGCATCACCTCTCCCGAAATGGATTGTTTTCCCTATGTGGTGTGGCGAAAATGGTGGTTACTTAATATCCCATAATAGGATCCATGTATGTTTTATTTCCCTACATTTGGTTGATCTTTATGGTAAATGTATGTAGATGTAGTTGAATATACCAGTCCCATGGATGTTATGGGGTGTGGTTTTGTAAGTTGTGTTTCTAAAACCCTTCTTAGGGGAGAAACTTACAAACCCACCCACTCCACCGAGGGGTGTGAAATTTCACCCTAGCTGACTTAGCTGCACATATAGCGGCGTTTTTCAGGGGTTGACAACCAACCCGGAATCATATGGAAAATAATGGTTGGGTGAAAAAACCCTACAAACCCTGGAACATTTCTGTTGATGGTTCAGAAATCCGGCTAACCACCTGGGATGGTGATAAAACCCTGTAAAAGGAAAAAACGACCAACCTCAACTGGTGCAGGATTTCAGCCATCAACAGTATGTGCAGCTGAGATTCGATGGTTTTTTCGTTTCACCACTTTAACAACGACAAAAGTCATTGATGTTACCCATCCCCACCCCCCGCCCAAGCAAGAAAAAACAAAACTTCCAATAGTTTCAGGGAGGAATTTTCTCCATCCGTGTCCCTGTTAAAAAAAAAGGTCATCGTTTTGGGGCCTTTTTTTTCTATCATCTGTTTTTTTTCCAGACAAAAATTCCAAAAAAAAAGCTGAATTCTATCTGCTCATTTTTTCCAGGCAAAATTCCCTAAACCCGAATGTACTTCGGCCCTTTTTTTTGGGGGGGGAGATGTTTTGTTAAAAAAAAACCTACCATGCCCGAGCGTTAAAGGGTCGAAACCTCGGGCTTTTTGGGGAACGCGCCTTGAAGATTCCAGGTTCCAACGGAACGTAGCAGTTGAAGGGACATCGACCAAGGTCCAGGGTCCTGTGATATACGGTAGTACGCTGCCCGGGTGAAATGGGCCCCTTGTAAATGGGTGTTTCCATAAATGGTGGGTTTCCCCAACAACTATTGGGGTTTTTCCGAACCTAAAAATGATCATTTTGGGGTGTGAAATGGGGTACCACTATTTTCGGAAACACCCAAATGGCCCGTATGATAAGAAGAACAAAAACAAAGTGAGAACTAACTGATAATGACCCACAATGGTGAGAAGGATAAGAGAAGATAGTTTTTGTATGTCTTTTTAACGGTGTGTTGTTTCATATAGGCCAACCCTATGCCCTTTGGTAGGATTTCACAATGGATAGGTAGTAGATGTTTAGGATATTTTCAATTTTAGAGTTCCATCTTTTTCCAATTCAGGGAACCTCAAAGCCAAATGCAGCATGGAGGATGTTTTGGCCGTGGATGACCGTATTTTCCGGAGAAAATCGGAAGAAAATCCAGAAAATACGGCAGAAAATCGAAATGGGCCCCGAACTGTCAACGAAACATATTATGCTAGCCTGGAACGCCAAGTGTCCTATGGTTTAAGGCAACTTGACCCCTAAAACCAGCAACCATTGCCTTAAAAATAGGACGCTTGGCTTTCCAAGAGGTTATATAGTTGCTGGTACGATTCAAATACAAAGGTGTTTTTTTCCGGAGATATCATGAGATATAATTTGTTAGATGAAATGTGATCGGATGAATCTTAGCAGGCAATAGAAAATAGCAAAAACCTGATGCTCAAATGAGTTTGTCCCAAAAAATATGTTTGACCCCTAAACTCTGATGGAGTGGGACTTGGAGCGTTCTTTATTTTGAGCCGGCAAACCACTTGCCAGCACTACAAAACCTCATCTTCTAACATGGCTGCCCTGGAAAATCACCGGTTGTCTTTTTGCGGAAAATATATCCTTTAGATTTGGTTCATTTTTTTCGAGCCGGCTATGTTAGTTTACCACAAACTGGTCTCCCTGGTTCTATTTTTTGGCCCATCTCTCTGCCCACCTCGACGCCTAAACTCAGGGTCGCAGCACTGGTACTAAAGATGTCGCGCTGCAAACGTTGCAATGGTAATTCGGACAGTTGATGAAAGGTTTGTTGCCATGCTCCCGCAGTGGCCGTTGCACTGAGAACGATGTTGAAGAACCTCAAACCCCCGGCAAAAAAACCATGGAGGATCGAAAAAAGATCTGGAAATCACCCCTCAAAACAAAAAAAAACTTGGAAACATTCAGTTTGAGTGTATATATGCGTCCTGTTTTTGCCAGAAAATATAATACACTTCAAAGGTCCTAAGTGACCAAAATGGGGAAAACGAACCATCCAAAAGACCGCTTGAGAATTTTTCTACGGAAAAAGATGCGCCCTTTGCGGGGAGAAGTACCACACCTCAAACTCCCATGACTTGTAAAGCTCTTACCACTACCAGCAAAGGAACCACCAGCTGATGATTTCTAGTCTTTTTGGGTACAAATTGAACAAAATAATTGGGTGTCTCCAAAAATTAACAAACCTTCAAAGATTTCACTGGAAATTTGGTCATTTTTGGGTCAACCCTTGGTTTTCCCAAGAAACCACCACCTTCCCAAAAGATGTGCTGATCACAACCTTGGGGTTACAGGAGCTCCAAATCGCTCGCTCCCTATAAACGATGGAGGGCCAGGAAGTCCAAAGACCGACCAAACGGCTTGCCCATTGGTCGATTCAGGGATTTGACCAACACAGATCATCCCTCCAAGACCAGCCACTTTGTTTTGGTCGGCTGGACTTCCAGCTTGAAGGGATTTGAGATACCCCCTACAATCAGAGTGAGCCTCTAGCAATTATAAGTAGGGGCCGATAAACTCCACCTAAGAGAGATGAAATTTCCAGCCAGTTTCAGTACCCAGAAATCGGCCACGTATTTTAAGCAAAGGAGTCCACCGGCTTTCCAAGGCCACCATCATTTTTTAAGTATCCAGCCGTTTTGTAAAACTAACATGTCCCCCTAAAAAAAAGCTATTTCAGTAGGGAATCCATCTTCCAACCATTGATTTTCAGGGGGAAATTCGTTAGTTTTTAGGAAACATGTAACCTCCATCTTGATCACAAACCCAGCCACTGCACATCCATTGAGCCAGCCATCGTCATCATCGCCATCCCTCGAGGCCATGGTTGCTTGGAAATTCCCGAGGAAAGAAGCATCACATCGGCACGCAGGGAAAAGGCCTTGCGAAGGCCAAGCCCCAACTTTTATGGAAGGTCCACCTACCTCCCCCCCTAACGTGGAATAAGTATAAGGCCTTATGATCAGAGGCTTATGAAAACCCATTGGTTTCCCTTAATAAGGCCCCGAAAATTGGACCCTTATTTCTGGGGCGGGTAGGTTGACCAGCGATGACGTGGGAGCACTGAAAATGCCCCCCAGCAACTTCCAGGGATGCTGCTTAGAAGTCGAGAGTCTTGTCACGGGGAACATGTTTTGTTGGTAAAAATTCCTGACAGATATCGTGGATTTAAATAAACCACTTCCTGCATATCATAGATAATAATGGTTCAGTCGAAAATGGTTCCGTCGAAAATGGGTCAAGCCCAAATTATCCTACAGATTTTGTCCCACGTTACAAACAGGTCATGTCAGTTGAAGCACTGATTCTGGGGCCGAAACAAGTCATCAATCTTAAAAAATCTATGCAATGATTATGTCCTGGAAGCCTAAAGTTTGAGAGGATTTCACACCAGCACCTTCCAAGGGGTGCCAATAAAACCCTAAGGGATGTTGAATTGACACCCTTTAGCAACCATTTGGCATCCTTTGGAAGGTCCAGGCAGTAGTTCATGTTCGCAGATTTTCGGGGGAAGTGCTCTTTCAATGGTAATTTTTCAGACCTCCTTAGAGACAACTATAGCGACTTGCCTCCAATGAGGTCCGACTGCATCAGTAGGAATCTTGTTTCTGGATTTGATAGGAACTGCAAAAAAATCCAAAAGACAAAACACATCACTAATGGCAGCTTTTTGTTTCAAAATCGCAAACTATCCAGCATATGGGAAAATTGTTGCTTAATTCATTTTGGTGGTTTAATGTTCATGTTGTATTTTCAGAAGAAGAATCCTTTTCATAGAAAAGCCTTACGGTAGTGAACCATCCACCTTAACCACCAGGTAGTAATCTTTTGACACCGCCAATTTTTTGATACTGTTTAATGGCGGAGCTTGTGCCAAGTGGGCAAACAGCCAACTTGGAAGACTGAAAAGGATCTTTAGCCAGATGTGTTGCAATATTTATATCTTGGGCCTGGGGTTGTGCCCCTTGCCAGTAATAGTCATTACCAGGATTATTATATTTCTAGATATCTTTAGTAGGGAATGCCCCCACCAGCCCAGAAGCCTTCATTTGCCACTATTCCTAGGAAGGGGGACAACCCAATTTATATCACTCAAATGATTTGGGGATACCCCCGACAGCGCCGGCGCTTTAGCTGAACCTTGACATCTGCCAATAATTTCAATGACATGATCCAACACTCCAAAATGCTCAATGCATTGATGATACCAGTGTATTGTTCCAGCTCCTTGGAAGGACAAATCGCAAGGTGGGAAATTTTGAGATGAACAAGATGGATTTCGTCATGTGCATATATCAATATGTTAATATATAGTAGACTGCAAACATGAAAAACAAAACATGCAGAAAGTATATCATATAAAACCTTACACCTTATACTTTTTATTCCTTGTTTGATGTTGTATACTTTCTACGATTATCTACTTTGTACCATCAAGCATGCCATGTTTGTTTTTGTCAGGCTTGCCATCTCAAACTTGTCACAAATCCATGGCATCATCCATGGCACCTTTCAAACCGAAGTAGGCATCGGCATCTCCAACTGAAAGTTTCTATGGTTCGCTACAACGAACAGAAGAGCCCAACGAAGCTGAAATCTAACTCGGATTTCTGGGAACCATCACATCTCCCAAAAAAGTACCATTTATGTCGTTCATTTTGTTGATTCAGATGATGTCAAAAAATCTCCCCAGAAATGGTGGGAGAAATGGTGATTCGTTTGCTGGAAAAACAAAGTAGAAAAGAAAATCCACTTCCAAGTTTGGCGTTAGTCCATCTCTTCCTTCAACTACCCTCCCTGAAAAAAAGAGGAAGACTCACCCCCTGAAAAATAGACTGTGAGATAAGGGCCTACCGTCCTTTTTGGATCCTTTGCCCTATTTTCAAGAGACAATGATAATTCACCAACCCCAAACATAATATTTGTCATTTTTACAGTCAGTTTTTTCCGGATATCATGAAACCACCTGTTTCAAGTGAAGTGGGCAGATGGTTTGGTCGGCAAAAAACGAAGGTTCCACCCATTTTTTGAACATTCGCAAAAAAAAAACTTCCACCACTTTTTTTGTTCGAAAAAGATCGGGAAACAACTCTTCATCAACTTAAGAAATCTTCAGAGAACGAACACCCCAAGTTTGGCGTCCAAGCAAAACGCGGAGGTCCGAGATACCGTTAGAGTGATGCAAGCACTTTGCCAAGATCTCCCTTTACTGCAAGCGTTGCACAGCGCCTTGACCGAAATGACCGGCAAACGGCCCGGTTAGGCGAACGGAGGGTCGTCAGTAACAATGTGTGATGATGAAGAAAAACACACAACTGGAAGTTGGTATAATTGCTAGGTTGCTTTTAATAATGGGTATATAAAACCCCTGCTATCAGGTTGATGAGTTTATCCCTTGCTACAGGGCAACAATGGGGAGTTGATCGACCTTAATTTCACCAGGCACGTGGACAAGTGTTTTGTGAAGCCGGGCAAAATTGGGGGGGTTCATCGGTTCATCATTTGCCTGAAGGAAAACAAGGTACAAATGGTGTTTGAAGAAAAACACCTGTATGACCATGGATCATGAGTGGTTTCTTTGGACGATGCTTGATAATTTTGTATCTATTTTAAATCACCAACATATTGTTTGGAAGGGGCAAATGATGTCCCTGCCAAAGTTCAACTTTTTCTGTTGATTTCACCATCATGTTCAGGCTAAAATGTGTTTTAAAAAAGTTAAATCATTCCTCCAGTTTTAGAAGAAACCTAGATTCAAATCAATAACGAATCATCCTCGGGAGAGAATGTAGCTTCCATTATGGAGTAATATGCAAAATGAATGCTTACTCCTAATCTCAACAAAGTATACTTCAAAAAGGAAAGTTCGTTCCAAACCCCTAAAACATAGAAGATGATTCAGGATTCCCTTCATAAACCGGTGGCTGTGCAATGGTCCGCGGGGCTATCTTGCAGGGATCTCTTGGATCCTCTCCATGGAAATGCCCCGTCGGAAACAAAATTGATAATCCAAAAAAAACTGTTAAGCCGGAGTTGAAAACCATCAAGATTAGGAGTTGAGTTGACTTAAAATTGACACAAAGTTCTGGAACCTTTGGAAATTTATTGATCTATAAATCATATTTTTTTGACGGAATCTGTCTGATATGATGGAATCAAATGTATATACGTGAATATATATATATACATATATGTCTGCAATATTTCTGATATGATAGAATAACACCAAAAATTCTATAACAACTATCATCCAACTTCTTGCATTCCCAAAATATTCACTGAGGTCTCCGACGTTTCTACCTTGGTTCATTGGGCAACCCAACGGCGGTCAGGACCAAAGTGATCCAATCATTGGCAGTTGTGCAAGATGGGGCCCCCTAAGCCTACTATTTTCGTGGATTTATCCCTAGTTATACCCATGTAAACAACCATGGTTAAATAGGGCTGAACCTGGCGTTATAACTACCTTTATAACTAGGGTCCCGGGCCCCTTCTTGTGGATTCGTTTTGGTAGGAAGAAAATCCAAGGATTCCAAGGATGGGTTCGTCGTTTCATACCCCCCGGAGAACTAACGAATTTGCCCCTGAAAATCAATGGTTGGAAGATATATTCCCTACTAAAATAGTTCCTTTTTAGGGGACATGTTAGTTTTTGGGGGTGTATCTCAGGAAGATTTGTTAATGGAAAAATGATGCATCTGTTTTTTTTCTGGAAGTCCAACCACAGCCACCATAATTGCACATAATGGTTTATGGTTGTTGATACTGTTGACGGAAGAAAAATCCTGCTACGTCACCAGAGTTGGAATGAAACGTCATTCATCTTTTTTTGCCGATGTGAATATCTTATTATTTTTCCTATATCAAAACCACGGGTGGTGGTGAAATTTGCATCGCCAACTCAATGCAGTGTTTCTACGTAACGGCTAGGTATCCCAAGCCCCAGAAAATGCTTCCACCCACCAACGTTTTTTAGAACCCATTAGATGGCGCTCACCATACAACCCCCGAAATTTGGAATGAATCTCAGGATGCTCCATTTTTTCACCGTTTTTTATCTTTGGAATAAGAATGGGGGTTATAAACATTACCCTCCGGTAATCTAACATAGCTGGCTGGAAAATGGACCCTTTGAAGATGTATTTCCTATTGAAAATGGGGATTTTCCATGGCTATGTTGGTTTACCAGAGGGTATAAAAATGAACAACCAGAAAAATGGGTTGGTAAAAAAAAAGATTCTACATCTTGTGTTTTAGTTGAGTCCATGATTTGCAAATCCATTGTGGCAATCCTCATCATTTCCTACTTTTTCGGAGGTTGGGGAAAACCCAGCCATGTTGGGACCCGTGTTTCGGAGTTTGGGGAAAAACCACAACGTCGTCTCTTTTGCAGATGGGTTTCAAAAATAAACACCCATTTAAGAAAAAATAAGAGGCGCATTCATCAAAGTGGATTCGTCATTGCATGCGGGGTAAGAAAAAAACACCACAAAAAAAAAAAAACATCTTTGAAACCACCAGCTACTGTTTTGTAGTGGCTTAAAATCCACAGCTGAAATTTACATATGTCTTTTGTGATGGAGTTCATTCTAGTGGTGAAACCTCCCCTTCCAAATCGGCATTGTTAGAGGATATTAAACATCTATTGTACTTGCGGACAGAAAAACTTTTTTTCTGCATCATTTGGGGGATTGCGAGCAAGATCTCAATTTGTGGTGAACAAACGCAGCGGAACAACACAAAACACAAATAGCTATAGCCCACATCATTGGTAAGTCATACAGTAATGGGCCACCCCAGCTGTAAATGAGATATAAATGATATATATAACCACAGTAAACCCTACGTACTGGACCCCAGTTGTCATAATGTATCACCAGGAATAAATCCACTTGCAACAGTTAGGGGGCCCGGTATTGTATAATGCACTTGCGACCCTTCACTCGGACCAATTTAGTACATGAATGTTCATCATGATACGCACAGGCTAGGCAGGTAGTATATTGTATATCGTAGTATAATTCAGGATACTCCAGGGTAGGTTCACAATTTTTTTACCTTTCACAAAACGAAAACATCGGATTTTGAACATCCCACCATTTCATGGGAGAAAAAAAAAACAACACTGTATGATTTGCTATGACCAGCCCATGATCACCCAAAGGTTTTTTGTATAAACCCTCCCTTTTTTTCGGGTTCTGCCGTTTCAACACGGGTTCAGCCATACGTGGATTCCATGAAGGTTGAGTGATCATTTTGCCTCATGGCTTCACCAAGGTTTCAACCGGCTTTCAAGCCAAGGTTGGATGCCAAGGGGTCATCCATCATCCGCTTCGGGCAGGGCAAGTTTTACCGCCAGGGTGGGCAAGTGGGGGGTCTGAGTCTTGTTCGGCTCCCCAAAGAGAGATGCTTCAAGGCAGTGAGTGGTTGGGCATAACTTATGAAATAATTCCTGTATTAATGCTGAGGTTTTCAAAAGAAAAATCCACGATATGAAACCTGCAATATATCTAAACAAATTGTTTCATTGCTCAGATGAGCCACGAAAAACAATACTTTCCATTAAATTATACTGGTTGTTTAACAGGGATTCTTATCATGGTTTATTATAATATGTCTGTGTGTACAATCCCCTATATACCCTAAACAACCACGTTTCGGATGGTTGTCCGCGCGCGAACCGCCTTTTGTTCATAGCCAAAGCCAGGCATTGTCGTCCTTCAAACTTCCAAAGTATGTACCGCAGCAGTCCATTCCGTAGCGCTCTGAACACGAATTACATTACAGGTTTGGGCATGTGTAAAGTATTTACCGCAGCAGTCCATTCGGTAGCACTTTGAACACGAGTTACATTACAGGTTTGGGCATGTGTAAAGTATACACCGAAGCAGTCCATTCCGTAGCACTTTGAACACGAGTTACATTACAGGTTTGGACATGTGTAAAGTATGTACCGAAGCAGTCCATTCCGTAGCACTTTGAACACGAGTTACATTACAGGTTTGGGCATGTGTAAAGTATGCACCGAAGCAGTCCATTCCGTAGCACTTTGAACACGAGTTACATTATAGGACACAAAAACGCGCCCTGCGTGAGAAAAAAGCAGAAAAACAGGAAATACCTATGGCCGGTGGGTGTGGGACGGCGCGCGCGGAGAGGCATCCGGAAGGAACAACCAGGGGCCCTTTTATCATTGCTCCAATTGAAGCACCTGTTTCTTTTCCCACCCAAATTCCACAGAGAAAAGCTGCTGATGATGTCCAATCTTCCACCATCCGTTTGAAAGAGATCAACCCGACGAATGGCCTCCGCGTTTTTCTGTGAATTTTGGATGGTACTTATGATGTTTCAAAGGGTATTGCCCGGTTGAACCCGTGGGTTTAACCCCTTAAAAATCAATATGGGTTTAAAGTTTAAAAGTTTAACCATCTTCTATCACCGTCTAAGCATCAACTGGTGGTGGTTCTTCCTTCTCATTCTAAGTGGTTACAGCCAAAGGTTCCTGCTTGATTCCTTTGAATGTTTGCTATCTTTATTTGAAACATAAAGTCAAATCAAATCATTTCTCCCCAAATTTTCCGCTTTAAAACAAGGGGTCATTATATGTGACACCAACCCAAACAATCAACCTTCCAAAATGTTTTTGTTAAATGACGCCTGCTTAATTTTAATGACCGAGAATTGATCTTTATAAGAACTGGATTTAGTTAAAGATTTCAAGGTTTGGAGCAAGAATCACCTTTTGAAATTATTGAAACCACCACCTAGAAATTCAAAGGTGATTTTAAAATCTGCATCTGATAGTTTCTTGTTATGCAACTCATTTTCCAAATCATTCCCATGAAAGGAATCTATTTTTACTTGATTAAAAAACACGATTATAATCAATTATATACAATGTATACTTATACTGCTTCCCCTTTCTTTCCGGGGCCGGAGGAACACATATCGACGTTGGGTGTGTCCCCCTCCCAGTAGGGCCCACCAGGATGACATTACATTTTCAGGATAGAGGATCGCAACCGAATAAAGAACCTTCATTTACCACTGCGAAAACCTCAAAATATGTTGGGACCCTTTTGGGATATTTTTACCAATCCCAAACCACCAGTGACCATCCTTGTGAGGTTGTCTCCGGTTGTGAGGAAATCTACACGCCCTAAAACCAGCAGCCAATTCGCCCCCAGAAGAATGGTGCTTGGGAGGAAAAATCCGTTCCTTTTGAGGCAATTTGGGCCTATTTTCAGCTGATATGCTAGTTTCAGGGAACAAACATGCAAAGCTACGCAATGAAACGAAACGATGCTCCGAAGATGCAAAATCCAGGGTCTGCGTTGCATCATTTTTCCGGTTGCTTGGAAGACAGCTTCAACTATACCATCAGTTCACACATGAGCCAGACATACCCTGCGGCCCTGAATTGCACCTAAAAAATGGCAAGGAAATTCAGAAGGCTTGCAAAAAATCTGAAAAAAAAAGGGGACAAACTTTCGGATTTCCTGAAGAACCTCTCAATGCATGGAGTGGATCCGTGAATTCAAATGGCGCATTCAAATGCTGTTGATGGAAGAAATCCCTAAACAACCGCCTGGACATGCATTGAAACCCTGCTAATCATCAGATATTTACCTAATATCAACTGGTGAGTTAGCCGGATTTCTGAACCATCAACAGTACTACCACAAAACGTTGGATCCTCCCAAATGATATTTTTAGCTTGGCCTCCGTCCATGCCTTTGTTCTGGCAGAGCTTGTCAGTTGTTTCGTCAACTCCCGCAGCATTCCGTGGAAGATTCGCCTGTTGGCGATGCTGACTTTCATGGGAATTTGGACATCTTCCATTCCTCCAAGTCCCCGAGTCCTGCTTGAATTTCTTTTGTCTTTTTTAACGAAAATAATGGGGAATAAACATAGCGAGTGGTTTTTTTGGTGGGATGGAAATCATGCAGCATCCCCTTTTCTGAACGGAAACAACCAACTCTTCTGTTTGGCAGTTAGTTTCCCAACCCATCTGAAAAACATTCGCAGTCGTCAAATTGGAAATCTTCCCCCAAGGATCGGGGTTTTTTAAAAATGACTGAAACCACCACCTAGTCTTGGTACCCCTGAATCAAACAACCATGGAGCCCGTAACAAAACGAAGCGTAACCAACATGAGTAAATCCTCTTGAAAAAGATGATCATTTTCCACTTCCATGTTCGTTGGAAGGGTAATCATATAATTTGTGTGGCTCAAGGTGAATTTACACGTTGTATACGTTTGTTCTACTTCTGCGAACAACGAAATACCTGCTGTTGGGAAGGGTTTAGTCGGTGAATCCGGATGCCCAAAAAAAACGCAGCGAATCAAGAGATGTTGCTCTGATGATCAATTTTGATGCGCTGCTGTTTCGATTTTCATGTTTTGATTTAGCAGCGAATTCCTAAGTGTTATTCCGGGAGATGCGTAGAATGCCCCAATTAACATGTTTATCCTGAAGGAATAAATTCCCCCAACATCACAATAGATGAACAAATCCTGGGATGATTATGCCTTTTGTTTTGAACGGGATAGACCTGACAACGGTGGCTGCTCAATTTTTGTGCTTGGGGACTTTCAGTGACCAACATATATACAATATTCCAATTGCCAACAAAAAAAACTCAAGCCAACAAATCAGGAAAATTCCAGAAAAGAATTTAAGTCATGAAATAAAATCGTCACAAAAAAATGTGTTTTGTTCATCCAGGAGCTCTTGCCTGCACGGTTTCCTTTAAAGAAAATTCAGCTTTGTCCGAAAACCCTCCGTTGGTTTTTCCACCCCATCGACGCCTTAAAAACGTTGCATCGAAAACACGGCTCCGCGCAAACGCAGCAAACACAGGGTTGCCAGGTGTGGGCTTCCACCGCAGTAAATCTTTCGAGCCCGAATGGTAGGTTTGAGATGATTCGGCGCCAGATCTTTCAAGATTCAATTGAGCCACGAAAAAAACCCTTACTACTTTCCATTCTACTGGTTGGTTCATAAGGATCCTCATAATGGTTTATTATAAATCCGGCCTATATATAGTTGGGTAGTATAATCCCCTCTATACCCTAAACAACCAGTTTTTTTTTCATTGCTCAATTCACGTCTTGAGGGATGGGCACAAGAATCCAAACCGATTTCACCCCCGGTGTGTTCATGGAGGTCAAAGCCCCGAGAAGAAAGTAGATGGCACAATTGGCATAACTTCTAGAAGGGTAGGTGCGCAAGATTAAAGGGGTTATATGTAGCCAATACATTCAGATGTACTTTCAACGCAATAAAAAAACGCATCCCCAAATCATCCAAGATGATCATATAAACAACAAATGTGACTTCATCGTATCACTCTACCAACCTTGGTCTTGCTGTACTCCTGTACTCGAAATGTCTGTGTCACTTGAACAGTCTGAAGCAACAATTCATATCCTGCTTTGTTGATAAGGGACCCTTCATAGTGCAAGAATCTCCAGAGGGTAGCATTTCATCCCCCATGTACCCGCAACAACCAGGGTTTTGATCAGTGCTTACATGTTATAATATACAACAACCAGCTGAATCCAGGTACCCATCTAAAATGATCTCTTGAAGTTCATAGTATCGCAGCTAATTACAGTCCAATCAGCTAAACAAACCTCAGTAGAAATCTCGAAAGCAACTCCAGCTGCGGCCTGATGGCTAGCTTTCGTGATCAAATTAAAGCGGTTTTTTCAAAACCCCGGGGCCCGGTTGCGTTATACAGGGGGATGACATCCTACCCAGGTAACCATGGGGATTAGGGGCCCAAGCGATTATAAGGATCCTTATAGCCAATCAACGAGTTCGTAGGGGCCCAGTTGGGGAAAAATGATGTTTTTTTCCAATTATTCCTTTCCTGACTTTCCAGGTGTCTATTTGTCAGGTGCGTTTTCCCAGTTAGTTTTCGGGTGTGGTGTGACGTTTTCTGGACTATAGTTGCAGTAAGAATTGAAGGCTTGCGATATACATTCCGAAACAAAAGTTTTGTTAATTTAACCATAACCGAGAACACTGACTGATACCCTCCTGTAAACCAACATTGCAAAAAATCGCCCATGTTCAATAAGAAATCACATCTTCAAATGGTTCATGTTCATCCATTTTCTACATTACATACTTCAGTTTACAAATCACCAGTTTCAATGAATCATATACATCTTCATTTTGCATATTCATCCCTTGTTTTTATTGCTTGAGTTTACCCCAATCAGCATGTTTTCACCCCAAATATTTTCGACACCCCCTCCGAGGTTGCCTGAGAACATCGAGCTGATGCTAAAGCATCCAACAAACATGGCCTGGCAGAGAAAACTCCGCATTCAACGAGGATTTTTGTTGGGGGAAGAAAAAACTGGTTGGTGGTTGAACCAACCCATCCGAAAAATATGCGC
The DNA here is from genome assembly GCA_000507305.1 of Breviolum minutum Mf 1.05b.01. NCBI lineage: Eukaryota > Dinophyceae > Suessiales > Symbiodiniaceae > Breviolum > Breviolum minutum. The sequence goes on from DF240089.1 coordinate 100,856, forward strand.
AAGTCGTCAAGTTATAGCATTTCCCCAAAAATCCGGCATAAACATGGAAAAAAATTGAAACCACCACCTCGTCATTGATATTTCCGACAACTTCATGAAATTCTGGTTGGTTATTCTTATTCTTCCCGAAAAAACACACATGGTTTATTTTGGGGGGAACAAAAAATCACTGATATTTCTGCACGGTGGGCCCAAAGTCAACAGTTATAAGTAGGGGTGAAAGAACTCCACTTAGAGGGGTGAAATAACCCCTGCTACCCATTTATTTTCGGCCATTTATAGTAGCTATGATTCCATTGATATCGACCGTAGAAGCCCACTTTGTGGAACTTCATGAACTTCTGGTTGCTTATTCTTATTCTTCCCAACAAAACAAATGGTTGGAAAAAAATTGGTTCAGTAAAAAAGGGGTGTGTTTTCTTGGTGTATATTTCCTTTTGAAATAGGGTCATGTTCCACTGAACCGTTTTGATTCATCGGGAAAATGGATTTTTCCGGGGATACTTGGCAAAATTGTACCTCCCAAATTTACAGCTCCGTCTAATCCCCCAGTCTAAAATCCCCTTCGATACATCAACGTGCCCTTGGGGTGTCTGTTTGTCAGCTTGGGGGATCAAAAAAAAGTATGATCAAAGTATACATGTGCAGCAGAATTCATCAGGAAAATCTTAGTGTGGCAAAGAAAAATCCTGTGAGAGAGGCATGAAATGGCGTGGATGTCTAAAAAAGATCGCTACGGTTGGCCCTTATGTTAAGAAACCTTATTAGACAAGAAACTAGAGTCTCGAGCAGGGGCTAAGTAAATTACTGAAACTCTGGCCCGGGAAAACGAACTTGGTTATGAATATGGAAATAAGGTTTCGAATGTGGATTGCTGGATCCCGGGGAGCCCGGCCCCTTGAAAGCACGACAAGACCCAAGACAAAAACAGAAGTGCAAGCACCCGAGCGGTGGTGGATTCGAGCCTCTCTACATAATACATACTTACAAACCTGGATTGAAGACCGAAGCCCAGCGCCTCAACCAGGAAGCGCAAGGCCGCTGCTTTAGGAGGGGAGGCTTGCGAATATGGACAAAGAATGTGGCAGGCAAGGCCGGCCAAGGAAATTCCTACCGTGCCGTAAGAGCATTTTGCGCAAGCGGCTCCTTCAGGGGCTTGGCTGCACAGAACGCGCGTCCCGGGTTCTTTATCGGGAATGGTGCTTGATAGAGCCTGAGCAGCACACGGGCGTGTGATCTGTAGTTATAAAACTATGGCGACTCTTTTTTACGTACCCGTGTGGAAAAGTGCATAGAGCGACGCGTCGGTTTATGCAGAGTGGCATGTGCTCCTGCAATATGTTCCATGTGGGGATTGAGCCCGCAACCTATGGCTCATAGGACCTTCGCTCTAACCACTGAGCTAATGGAACCCTGCCGCAGGGACCCAGAACATATCCCTATAATCCAGACATTCTCTTGGCGGGGCAGCTTTTCGAAGGTGGGAGCAGAGCGCAGGCAAAAAAACCTACCGTGGCGCAATAGGATTTTGGGGCTGGTGGCCTTTCAGCAGACATGGCTACACAGAACGCGCTTCCCGGCTCCTTTTCTGTGGTGAGGGGTGGCTTGTAGCGTGAGCAGGGCGCAGGCAAAAAATCCTACCGCGGCGTACTAGGATTCCGCTGCAAGCGGCTTCTTCAGGGGCTTGGCTGCACAGAACACGCGCCCCGGCTACCTTCCAGTGGTGAGGGGCACACGGGCACAAAAACCGATCAGAGAAGCAGGGGACAGGCAAAAAATCCTACCGCGGCGTAATAGGATTTTGGGTAAGTGGCTCTTCAGGCGGCTGACCGTCGGCAACACAATCAAAACAATAGGATTTAGAAATATGCTTTGAGAGTCTGGGCCCTGGAAAAATTTCTTAAAGGTACTCTGCCCGGCAAGAAATTTGCGAGAGTCTGGCAGCTTTGGGAAAGTTTCTTATTATAAGGTTTGACCGTAGTAATAGTGGCGAATGACTTTATAAGGATCCCCAAACCTAAAACTATAATGTCATCCTGTTGGTGACTACTGGGTTTCGGGGACAACCCACAGTACATCTTGGGGATCCACCCTACCAGATTCATAAAGATATTTCCAGCTTTCTCACGAAACGTCGAATCTCAAACCATGTTAGCCAGGGTTCACAAAACCCTCGGAGACTTTCGATCAAATACTGGTTGCTTTTCAATGTTTTTGATACTAGGATGTCCATGGAACTTAGTAACTACTTAGTAAGTTGGGTTGTAACCTACTAACCTACTTAGGGGACTTACAACCTACTTATATAGGGGTGCTAAGTACCATGGACATCCCAGCAGGGATCCTTATTTCATGCTTTAATTATTACAATCCCCACATCACTGGGGCGCTAGAAATTGTCAAGTTGGGAGATGTGATGTGTTTTTCCAAAAAAAAAAATCCCACGAGGTTCCGGGGGTGATGGAACCACATTTTCCCCACCAAAAATGGTAGGTAAGTGAAGAAAAACGCCAAGTGAAGAAACAGATTTTGCGATGAATGTCCCCCTTAGTAGCCTTAGTTTCTTGCATCACATTGAGAAAAAAAACTGTTTGGTGGTTGAATCAAACCCTTTAAAAAATATGCGAACCGTGAAATTGGATCATTTTGCCAGGGATCTGGGGTGAAAATTCCAAAAAGTATTTGAGTTGTCACCACCTAGAAAGTTTGATGACCATCATTTGAAGTTCCTGGGATTAATGTTTTATCTGCCCGTTGCGGAGTTTAGACCCCAGAAGATTAACGGCTGGAATCTAAAAGTGACCCATTTGGAAAGGAAAATCATCTTCCAACCATCATTTTCAAGTCTATCCTGGAACATCCGGCCGTTGTGAAGTCAATTTCCATCAACTGGTATTTCCAGTTGCCCAAAAAAATGATACAAATTCCTATGGTTTTCCTGGATGTTAATCTTTTGGGGTGTACCCTTTTGTTCCCTAAGCTGTGCTAAAAAATCGAAACCTGAGGGCAGTTCCCTAACGATTTTGGAGATTTTTACCGTACCCCATAGCTACTTATCTTCCCTTAGCTCCTTATCTTCCCTGGTTGGTGGTTAAAATATGCTCGTCGAATTAGGAATCTTCCCCCCAATTTTGGGGGGTGAAAATTCCCAAAAAGCAAATTGAAACCACCAACCACCTATATACTTGTATAGTACATATGGTTTGGTTTCCAGCCATCCACTTGGATGGCTGGAACGTTTGAAGGGATGTTTCAACCTTTTCAGCCATCACCCCCGAAATGAAAAGGAATATCAACGGTCCCTAGGTCCAGGTCCTGGTCCTTTCAACCCGCAAAACAACATGAATTAAAAAAAGGATTGGAATCTTACCCCACTCATTTGTTTGAAACTGCCAAACTCCTTATGGCCAACTATCTATAGAATACAACCGTATACTTGTCGTCACCCGACTCGAAGTTTCTTTGCAGGGTTGCTCTCAAAAATTGCAGGACCCATTTATAGAACCCCAATAGCTCCAGAAGGATGGCTGTGGTAGATTGCAGCAATATCAGCCTTGGGTAAAAGAATTTCAACTGCCAGTTCGGTTCGTAGTATCGAAACCAAAAACTTGGGTTTCTTTGGGTTACTATTAAGGGAGGGTTATACGTGGTTGTTTGTATAGGTCGCTGTAGTTTGCCCGTATAAGTGATTAAAATGGGAAAATTTTGAAACCATTTCCCCCCAATTTCTTTCGGCACCCTCATGTCATCGACACCGTGATTCAAAACATGCCAGCAAGAAACAAGAGTTGCTCATACTGCAGCTGGAGTTGTTGTACCTTCTTTGCGATCAGAAGCCAGTTTGTTGAACTGTTTGTTCTCCATCCAAAAGCAAAACAAAGATTAACTCAGAAAACCAACCACATGGCCCCCCAAAAAATGGATGGCTGAACAGTTGGAAGACGATGCTTTTCTTTTTCAAATCGCACGTGTCAATTTTCAAGGGTTGTACTATTTCTCCCATTAGCATGGTTCAGTGAAAAGTAGTTATCCGCCCACCCGTAGCAATAATCTTATGCAAAATCCAAACCGTTGCCTAAATCCAAAATCCAAAATCCAAAATCCAAACGACCGCGTTGAGGCCTTCGACATAAAGAACGGATACTACAACAATCCAAAATCCAAAATCCAAGTCAGCTTCCTCCGCTTTGGCGCACGCTCCGAACCTGACCACAAAAAAAACATCAGATTATGTTTTTTTTTCGAAAGAAAAAGGAAAAAAACGTCCTTCACCAACCGGGCCAGCTTCGGCCGCTATCTGGCTGTAGACTGCACGCGCGCCTACCATAATTTTAAAAAGAAAAATACAACACAAATTTTGACACGTTAATTTTACGCACCAGGAGGCGAAGGGCGGGAAGAGGACGAAGAGCCAGACGCGACAAGAGGACCTGTCAAAGCAGATAAGATAATCCAAACTTCAATCCGTTTGGATTATAGGAGCCTTCACGCAGTGCCAGCTCCGGGGTACCTGTCAAATCAACAAAGGTCGATCGAAGGGGTGGTGGGAATTCGAAGGAGAAGAAGCGGCCTTCACCGGCAGGAGCAGCAGGCGGCGTGCCGGGAGGCGTGCCGGGAGGCGTGAAAGCGGCGAGTAGGGGATAGAACGAAGATCAGGCCTGGAGGGTGCGCAACGACCGGCTGGAACAACCTTGTGGCGGGTAACATCCCAGGTTCCGGCGCCCGCGTACGGATGGTATTGGGATCGTGCTCCTGTCCAGAAGCAGTCAGAACAAGGACGACAGAGTACTGAGTAAGAGAAAAAAAAGACGTGCCGTGTAGATCCACGTCAGGCGTTGCTTCGCGGCTTCCAGGGTGGGTTCGCCGAACTTCCGATTCGCCTGAACAAAAGGGGCACAAGAAGGAAGAAATCCTGGGATAAGTAAAGTTCAAACCTGTATTTGCCGCAGTTGGCGGAAGCAACCAAAAAGAAAAACAGTGCCTGGACTAGCACCGAAGGGCCCTGACAACCAAGCAGCCGCACGAACTCGCTTTTTTCCTCTTTAAAAAAACACTGTCACCTTCTTTCCAACCCTGTTGCTCAGTTGAGCAAGGCCTGAGGAAGTGGTTCAGCTGCACGGATTTCTACGGTTCCAAAGTCAAGGGCGCCAACAAGAGCACCAATCTCTTGCAATACATAGAATGTAGTCGGCGTGAATACCAATGTTCAATATATAGAAGGGTTGGTCGACTTAAAAATGCAGTGAAAACACTAATTTTCATCCCCCGTCTCGAATCAACATGGAGTCAGGAAGTAAAAACCCAAGCACAACAGGTTTAACCTGAACATGTGTCAAGCCATATCGACGAACGAGATATCTTCTGTGTCTCAGGAAGCAAAGCCATCAAAAGTTGGCGTACGTAATCTCTTCCTAACAAACCAAGAACTCTGACACGCCCGAGCACCTAGAGCTCGCTCAAATGGGGAGTCGGTGCGAATTTCTCGGCCTTTGGTCCTCGAACTGGCGCATAGACCTGAAATTGCACCATACAAGCTGGGAAGCTTGGCAAGGCAACAGCTGCTGAGAATGAGCTGTTCCACAATTGTGGTGCCACTTGGCCCAAAGAGCCCGGAACAACAAGGAAGGTCCAGTCATTCTCTCCCTGGCTTGCTTTGGACAGTGGGCACTTCACCCATCGGCCGTCTGCTGCGTTGGAGAGCAAGCCCTTAAATGGCTCTGGTAAGCTGGCAGTGTCGGTGCTGGGAAACAAGCATCGCCATGGCTGAAGGCTGGGAGAGAAAAAGGTTTTGAATTGTGTGAAAAAAGGCTGTTAGAAAAGATTATATCCTATAGTGGGAACTTGAGGGCCTTGCTCAATCTTTGCCTTGACGCGCCACCCTTTAGTATGGCCAAAGCAAAAATTTTGTAAAACGTTCATCAGCTGGCAGCTATTGATGGCCAAGTCTTCCACGCTGATCGGCTTGCATCCCAAGGACTCCAAATGCTTGTTCACCTCGGGCTTGTGGAGATGCCACCTGCCGAATAATCGTGCAAAGTCGTTGGCGTTGGTGCTGCTCTGAACCTTCGTCTCATCTGTCTCTTCTGTGAACCAACCCAAGGCACGAAAGGTTTGCACGAAGTGGTTGACAATCAGTCTGCGACAGCTCGTGCGACCTACCAACTGGACAACGTGCTCTAGGTCACAGGCCTTTCGCGCAACCCCCGGCCAAACATGCTGCCAGCGAGCACGGCCATGTTGACTAGATCCCCCGCATGTCGCCTCTCCCACATTCCAACTTGCAGCGTCGTAGTTAGGGAAAGCTTTGCTAGACAATGTACACGGAGGCCTTTTTTAAAACAGCATTGGTAATGATAATCGTTATCTGGAAATGGTTTTCCACAAGGTTTGCCACTTTTGCCGGGTCGCGCTTCCGACCGCCAGTCCGAAGCACAACCCAGAATCTGTGAAATAGTTGCGGCAACTCCCAGCCGAAGGACCTCACCCCTTCCAGATCCAACATGAAAAATCAGAAAAACAGATAAGGAATTCCTACCTTCAGTTGGTTTTTCATCCGTCTTGGACCTGCTACAACTGATTTGTAAGCCTTTAGCAGGCAGGAACTTCATCATGCTTGGTTTGAAATTCCACCACTATCACCACTCAGGAATCCAGACTTCACCCGTGACAAACCGTTACAGACTTCACCCGGGACAAGTCACAGACTCCCCCAATCCCTATCTTCTCCCCGGCAGCGTCGCCGGCTTTGCGAAGCCCATCAAGAAATACTTATTTCTCCCATTATCATGGTTCAGTGGAAAATATTCATATTTGAAGGGTAGCTACTATTGGAGATGCACATAGATGCACCCCATGTTTTTTACTGAATCATGGGCCAGATGGAAGGGTCAGGGTACTGCTTTCAGGATCATCTTCTAGAAGACTAGAAGGTCTACCATGCGCTTAAACCAAGCGATGGTATCAATAAAACAGAGTTTGTTCCTTGGTGAAAATTTGTTGGTTGGTTACTTGGTTTGTGACTTGGTTTTTGTGGCTTAGTTAGCCTATTTTGTTTGGCTGGTTGGTTACTTTGCTTGAGTGTTTCTTTTTTTCTTTGCTTCTTTGTGTCTTCGTTTCTAAATGTGTTGTTTAGTTATAGTTTCCTTAGCCTTAGCTAGTTAGCTAGTTCCTTTTGTCATCTTGCTGGTTACATACCTAGTCTGTTGGCTTCCTAGTTAGTGAGCTAATTCATATGGGTTAACTAGCTAGCTACAGTAGTTAGGTAGTCACTTAGTGAGTGGAAAAAATGCAGGGATTACTGTGCTGCTCCGAAGTTTTGAAAGAAATTGGCCAGGTTTTTTGAAATGATCCTTGACTAGTCAACCTACCCCCCCCCCCTAACATACCCTCCCAGTTATAAAAGGGCCTTATTCAAGGCTTACACTCCCTGAAACTAACATAGTACCTGAAAATGGGCCATCTCAAAAGGAAACTAATATTCCAACCATCTATTTTTAGGTGCTATGTTAGTTTCAGGGAAGGTATAAAGCCTTCCTTTCCCTTAATAAGGCCTTATTTAAATCCCCTTACTTCTGAGGGCTTTGTATGTGAGGGGCCCCGGCGGCAAAATCGATCAAGGCAAAATCCCTCGACCAAATCTTACAACGGGGAGCCATACTGTTCATGGTGCAGAAATCCGGCGAGAAAACCACCTGGGATGTATAAAACCCTGGTAAATAATGGCATATATAATATATATACCATAATCAACTGGTTAGCCGGACTTCTGAACCATCAACCGCATCCTCCATAAGATGTTGAAATCAGGGGATAGCAACAACCGATGCCCTGATGGATCTAATGTGGTGAGTAAGCAGTACAGTATACAGCCTTCCCAATCTACACCATTTCAAACTAAATTCTAAAAAAAATGTACCATTTGTAAAATTGTGATTTCTAACAAAAGTATATGGATATGAAAATCTATCAAAAAAAACTTCGAGTATACAAAATTCCCAACTACCCACCTCCTACAAACAAACAACCAACCGGCCCATCTTCCCTTCCCGTCGTTTTGTTTCAAGGCCTGCGGCAGGGCCGCCCTGGCTGCTTCCTTGTGGGAGGTTTCATCCAGGAGTTGGAATGACGGAAGGATGGGTTGCGTCTTGTAATTTGTGGTTGGTAATGGTGTTTTTTTTTCATACCATCATGATCCTTTTTCTATGTGAACCAAATGGGGAAAAATTGGTGGTTTGGGTGTTTGGGTGGTTTCCGAAAGGAAACCCCTGTTACTTAAGGTTACTAAGTTGTTGATCTTGTAATTTGTGGTTGGTAATGGTGTTTTTTTTCATACCATCATTTTTCTATGTGAACTTTAAATGGTTAATTGGTGGTTTGGGTGTTTGGGTGGTTTCCGAAAGGAAACCCCTGTTACTTAAGGTTACTAAGTTGTTGATCTTGTAATTTGTGCTTGGTAATGGTGTTTTTTTTTCATACCATCATTTTTCTATGTGAACTTTAAATGGTTAATTGGTGGTTTGGGTGTTTGGGTGGTTTCCGAAAGGATCCCCCTGTTACTTAAGGTTACTAAGTTGTTGATCTTGTAATCTGTGGTTGGTAATGGTGGTTTTCGTTTGGGAATTCCTTCAAAAATACACGTAAAATTGCCCGGTTTAGGATTTTGACTAATAGTCTAATAGTAATTTGCCCGGCCCAGAACTCTCATCAACGGATTTTTCAGGTTCGCACTTTTAAAGGAAGTGGTAGGAAAATAAAAATCATCCAAAAAATGGCAGGGATTTTTTTTTACCGCTTACCAACCAGGTATAGTTTGTTTGCCTTCGTTTGGGGGTTATACCAAAAAATCCCGACACCACCTGCATCACCAGAACTGATCGAGGTTGAGGTGTATATCAGCTAATGATTAATTGGTGGCTTGGGGCCTGGTGATTTGGGATTATGGGGTACCCTTAAGTAACAGGGTTTCCCAGGAATCCAAACCACCAATTAACCGTTTGGTTGACATAGAAAAATGATGGTAAGAAAAAAGAACCCTGATTTGTGGAGATTCTAGAAAATCCCAAATGACGAAATTCCCATAACGGATTTTTGTACATTGACTACCTACTGTTTTGTTTCTGGTAAAAATCAACTATTCATTTATATTACCCCTGGAAGTCAAGCCGGTTATTTAAACAACAGGAACCCCAATTTTGGATGACATTACAGATTCCATTGCACCCCTGAAAATTTACACGACAATGGAAATCACAACCATTCGAAGATGTATTTCCTATTGAAAACGGTGGTTTTCCATTGCCATATGATTTTTTCTTGGGGGGCATAAGCAAAAATCACGTTGCACATGAGGAATCTATATCGGGTCCACAGGCTTGGACCGGCCCCAGCCCATCATCTTACTGCCATATTTCACCAATTTCACCCAACCAAAACAAAAAAAAATGAAGACAATATACACTCCCTGAAACTAACCTGAAAAAATTGATGCTGTTTACTCGCCTTTCCTTTTTTATTTTTGGAAATTCAGCCTATCTTTAGGGGAGTTTGCTGTTAGTTTTAAGGACTATATGTACTAATGTTTCTTGGGGAAAAAAATTGGTGGTTTGTGACTTTGATCTTGGTGTAGTAAGTAACCTCCAAGCCCAACAACCAACCAACCATTCGTTGAGGTCCTTACAACTATAACATCCTACCCCCCCCTCCCTGAAACTAATACACTCCTGAAGTTTAACAGTTCGCCCCTGAAAAATGACCGAAACCCAAAAGGAAAGGATCGTCTTCCAAGCATCATTTGTCAGGGGCGAGCTGTTAAACTTCGGGGGAGTTGCATTTTGCGCCTGAAAATAGGCCGAATTTGAAAAAAAAACGATATAGTCTTCCAATCATCAACTTAATTCAGGGGCGAACTGTTAGTTTCAGGTAGGGTGATTGACCCTTAAATTTGTGGGAACTATGATAGTAGATTTACAGATTTTTTGGTTGGATGCCTTTTTCATGTATAGGCAAATAGACCAGTTTCAGTTTCATAAGATCCCATCACTCAGGAAGTCAAGTCGACCCTTTCAGGAAGAGTCCCCTGGAATTTGTTGATGAAATAAACTGGTTGCTGGTTGAACCAACCCATCCGAAAAATATGCTCGCCGAAATGGGTGAACATCTTCCCCAAATAGGGGGTAGAAACAAAAAACATGTTTGAAACCACCACCTAGTGATAAGTAGGGGGTTGTACATAACTCCACTTTATGGGTGTTTTTTACATAACCCAGTGAAACCCACCCATCCTAAAACTAGTAAACCCTTATCCTCCCTAAACTAACATTAGCACCTCCAGGGAACCCAAAAAAGCCCGGCATATCATCAAGCCACCAACCCCCCAATGATTCGGCTTGTTTTCTACGTTGGTTCGTTTCAGGGAGTGTATCACCTGTCAAAACCCACTGGCAATTTTCGGTTCTTTTTGGACCCTTCCCAAAAAAAATACAACGTTGATGGTGGAAGAAATCCGGCTTTTCTGCACCCAGTAAAGATGGAGAATCTATCACTATTATTTACGACTCATTGTTATACATCTCAGGTCGTTAGGTAGCCGGATTTTGTGAGCCACGAAAAAAAATCCTCCTACTTTCCATTATACTGGTTATTTAATAGGGATCACTAATAATGATTTATTACAATCCCGATATAAATTGGGTAGTATACTCCCTTACAAAACCTAACCAACCAGGGGTCCTTTTTTCATGGCTCATGTCACCTTAATTTAACGGCCCCAACGTGCCGTTGGCCCCACGTTGGCCTCTGCCGTGGTCTCTGCTGAACGGAGGGGTACATTGCCTGATTCGGCGGCGGAAAGATGATGAAATCGACGAGGGAAAAAAAATCACCGTGGACCAGCCGCGTTTCAAAAAACCCCTGCGTGCCTTTTCATTATACATACACCCCGGAAGATTAACGGCTGGAACCTGAGAATACACCCCTGGAAAAGGAAAATCATCTTCCAAACCATCATTTTCAGCTTCTATCTTAATCTTCGGGGGTGTACTGGTTGTTTTACTGATGCGATCCTTATTTATGGGTTTATATATAAAATAATCCCCACATAATTGGGTAGGAAAGTTCATCCCCGAAAAATGCCCTAAACAACCAGGGGCCCTTTTTTTCATTGCTCACCTGTTATGTATGAACTATGAAACCCTACAAAGTGCGCCCTAAAAGGAGTCAAAAGAAGGTTCCTATAACTCCGCTTCTAGTGGTGAAGAAAACCACCAGTTACCCATGTATAAGGCTAATTTCTGTGATTTACAACTGCATTTGTAACTGGTAGAGGCCCACTTCGCATGAAAAAAATTGATATTCTCCATATCAACTGGTGCAGGATTTCTGAATCATCAACAGTAGTGGATCCTTTCAATCAAATCCTAGTTGCTTAGTTGCTGGGTTTTCTCGCCACCCACTTGACAAAAATATGTGCTGTTGTCACACCCAAGTTTTGGGGGTAAACGTATCTAAAAAATGAAACCACCAATATAATCCCAATATATGACACAAATAATCAGGGACCCTTTTCAGGGTTTGGCATAATCACCTGAAACAACCCAAAAAAAATTGGGAGAAACCCTACATCACCTAGGGACAATACCTGTCAATCTTTAGGGGCCCGATTTTCCCATGTAACAAGGTTCTTATGGTGGACCCCGCTTTTTCATCACTGGCCAGGGAGGGAAAATCCACCGCTGAGTGGTATTTCTTACTGCCAAGTTTTGGTTGATATATAATTTTGTTGGCCCGGAAAAAACAACTGCTGACAAAAACTGGTTGGTGCTAATCACCCTCACCCTGTTGCTCATATGTGCTCATCATTTAGGATCGGGAAAATGTATTTTTGAGACTGCTCATGAATCCTCATCACGAAGCACAGAGGAAAGGCATGAACCTTCGCAATTCCCATTTTGATCCCCCTACTTGGATGTCCCAGGAAGATAGTATATCAATGGTTAATAGTAACTGGGTTATTTCACCTAATTACATATAAATGGGGGATTAATTGGGGTTATCACCCGGTTACGAACCCTTGATCCTAACTTCCTAGGACATCCAAGTACAGTATATTGTCGTTGGGTTGGTCGGCTTTCCAACCTTTGATTTTTCAAATGTCACCCAACGTTGAAGTCCAAACCAACCATGAAGGGGACCCACCCTCCCAATGCAACGTTCGCCCCATGCGGAAACAGCTGGCCCTATTAAGGGATTATGAAGGGACAGTGATGGTTAGGAACCCCTTTAATAAGGCCGGCTATTTCCTGGACAAGTGGCATTGGGAGGGTTAAAAATAGAAAGAAACAAAAACATCCGAACGGCCTGGAAACCGGGGAAGCGTTTTAGCGTTTTTTGAAGATCCAGTCTTGTAGTCAAAACATCGTAGGCAAAAACATGAATGGTTTGTCAGAACCATTGGTCATGTCATTAAGACAATGACCTTGACATTTCCACAGGTCAGTCTTCTTTAAAAAAGCATCTGTTTTTGAAGTCTCTCAATGATGGTGATTTCTTTTCAGATTTGTGGTGGTGTTTCGATATTTCGTTGAAGCCTCCAAAACAACAGATGCCAATTGTTTTCCCCCTGCAAGTAAAAGTATCTAGGTGATGGTTGAGCCACCCCTTTGAAAGATATTCGTCAAAATAATTTCATCTTCCCCAAATTTCAGGGTAGAAAATGCAAAATCGTTAAAACCACCTAGCTATCTGCTGAAGAAAAACATGATTTCTCACTTCCCAAAATGTTCACCCAAACATATGATTTCAATCTTCATCATTTCATAGTTCACCTGTTTTTTCTGGTAATTTTGGGGTCTGACATCTAAGTCTACCACGGAGGGGGGCTCTCCATCCCTAATATTTGTTGGATCAACAGTGTTTTTTGGAAAAATCTCACCGACAATGGATTTCGTGGAAAAAGGGTTTAAAAATCCCTTGGGGTGGATCTCCATCCCTAATATTTGTTGGACGAACAAATCTTTAAAAAAATATCACCGACTATGAATCTGCTGGGATGTCCTAGGAAGTTAGTAAAAAGTTAGTAAGTGGGTTATAACCCCAATATACCCCATTTATATGTAGGTTATGACCCATTTCCTAACCATTTACTATCTTCCTGGGACATCCAAGTGGCAGAAACCCCAAGCGTAAAATTCCTGGGAGTGGATTTCCATTACTCCCAAGAACTAACATAGAACCTATGAAAAGAGAAATCAAGTATAGGGATTTCCATGTGAGCCACAAAAAGAAATCTTTTTACTTTCCATGATACTGGTTGTTCAATAGGGATCCTTGTAATGGTTAATGGTCTTTTTCATCGCTCATATTAGTTTTTTCGAGGATTAAACAGTAGTTTGCGATGCTCGCAATGGTCACACTCACCACCAGGATTAATATATTTTTAGCTTCGGAGATCACACACTTGACCTTTACTTCCACTGCTATTGGGATGGGGAGCATCACAAAGTACAGTATATTGTAGCATCTAAAAACCTGTTGTACATTACAGCTATAGATTTTTTGGAAATTTGGAAAGCTTTCCTAGGGTTATATACAAGTTTTTTCTTGAAAAACCTTACGGTACCACTCAGTACACCCCAACAAATTAACATGGATACACAAAATGATGGAACTTGGAAAATGTATCTCCTTTCATAATATGGCTCTTGCTGGTATCTTACGTTGAGTTTCCGGGGTTTTCATGTGTTTTTTCTCTGTAAAGAAGCCCCATCCTCAACGGGCACCCATCCCCAACACCAGATCGGATAGCAAATCTGGATGCCTTGAGAAGGGCCACGCCCAGAAAGTCGATAGCAAAACTTTTTCACCTACAAAAACCGAGGTGTCCCAAATGCTGGTGGCAAAACGGCAAAAAGAAGGAACTAGGAAAGAAAATATGTTTTTCATTGTGCAATTTGCGAAAAACTAGTTTCTAATATTTGAATAAAAGAAATTTTTGCAATATTTTGTTAAGAAAGATTAATTGATTTTTTGATAAGGCTAAGGCTAAACACTTATCGGAATCGAGAGCATCGAACTCGAACATGTTAATGCGTTTCTCCTTTGCTTCCAAGAAAACTAATCTGTTGATGTTTATCTGATTTCTGTTGATGTTTATCTGATTTGATTATTTTACCTTATTTCTGTTGATGTAATATGGTTGTCAGCCATCATTTCATAATTTCTAATTTGTCCAATTCACTTGGCCGCACTTCACTTATGGCAAAGACTTCAATCTTTGGAGTTTCTATTTCAATTTTGGAAGAACAAATATAGTCATATTACCCAAGCTTGTCAGATTCATATAACTATACAGTGAATCTGAAGTTTCTTCTCTCAAAAGAGGACTTCAAAAAATTGCACCCTTATTAACACCTATTCATCAACTTTGGTCGTCTTCTGCTTCTTCGTCTTCGGTAGGACAACTCCCAACAGCACCGCACACCCAAACCGTCGCCCGTCGCGGGACCGCTGTGTCTCCCCAACACATGCCATGGCGGTGTGTCGAGGTGTCGGGATGGTATCGCCCGGGGGTTTCGTTGAGGAGGGGGTCTTTCGTGAAGGATCAAGGGGTTGATTCGATTCCCTCCCTCCCCAAAGGTTAAGATGGTTCAACCTGAAAATGGCACCATTCCTGGAAGCTTGGAGATGAAAATCACCGAACTTGGCAACTTACGGAAAGCATTGTTGGGTGAAACGATCCATTCGTGAAAAACTTGAGGAGTGTTTCACCGGGTGAGTTTCAACCACTTTTCACCTGAAACGAAAAAAACACCTCAGGGAATTTCAGTCCAAGATGCGTAGTACAGGAAAGTCACTTGGAATTTATCAACTTTTTGGAATTTCCCCTGGTCTTATTTCTTTTTGTTGTATAAGGGTGTCGACCCCAAAGATGCTGGGATCAACTGGTGTGTCAGCTTCTGCCCTTTGACGATGGTTGAGCCACCCTTGTGGCAAAATATGCGCGGTCGTCAAATTGGATCATTTTCCAAGGTATGTAGGGGTGAAAATAAAAAATGATTGAGTTGCCACCAACTAGGTGTAGGTGCTGTATTCTTTCTACACATGGGTAGTTCCGACACAACAAATTCATCAATCCAAATTGTTCCTGATCGATTTCTCTTACATTCACTCCATTTTTCATACCTGAAGTTCCACCTTGGTTAGGTCGTAATTTGTTTTTTTCCACATGTGTTTTCGTTCTTTGCGGGGGACGTGAAATTCACGCTGCTGTTTTTCGTAGCTATCCTTGATCCGCAAGATTCGGGAGCTGCAGAATGGGATGCTAACCCTCAAGCCTGGTCGAAGCATCACACAGGAATGCTAACCCTCAAAATGGGATGCACAGGCCCAGGCCCATTTTGAAGCAAAATGACAGGAAGCGTCCCATGACCGTCGAAATGATGTGTTTTTTTAGGTTTTTTTTTCAAACCTACGCGCAACTGGCCTGGATGTCCATGGGTGCCAAGGTTTCTTGAGACATAGCTGTGTAGTCAACCTTTACTCTTCCGGCCTTTTTTGAAATATGTTCCATCTCATCCCTCCAGATGATTCCAAATGAACAATCACAGCCACGATCAAAAACATCACAACCATCACGGCCACAATAAAAAAACATGAAAAAAGTGCTGCGGTGGTGCGGAAAACAGGTGACGTCCTGTAGAACTTCATCATGTAGGACATTGCCATAGACCTCGGGATTTGCACTTAAAAAGAAACTACTGTACTCGCTTTCAGATTGATGAAGCCAAATCCATACCCAAAAAATCCATGAAATTGTTGTTTCAATCCACCACAACAACGGATTTATGCCGAGAGATGTGTGCCAATGGAAATTTTTAGGGACCTTAGATTTCCTTCCATTCCCAAATCTGAGAGGCAACTTGAAACTTTGGGTCCTGACAAAACAACACTGGGTCACTAAGTGGATGAACCATGAAGGTTTAGGAAGAGTTATTCAAAAATGAATCGATTTCTTCCCCACTGTGAATTACAGGGTTTAGGCCGGCATGCCACAAGCACAAGTGCAGCACGACTTGGGTTCTCCCCCCTTCCCCTCTTCCGTTACGCTGGTCAGGATCGTTGAAGGTGAAAAGGGGTGTTTAACTATTCAGCTACGAAGCCACAAATGGTGATTGTCATGCTCCCAAGTGGCTACGGGGGAACAACCCAAACGTAACTCAGTACTCCACAGTTTCATATAAGCTATCATGAGACCTGAGACCCTACTGAAGGATACCCTCCAGGGAACTAACATATCCCCCAAAAATTGCATTTTGAAGATGAGTTTCCTTTTCCCAAGGTGGGATATGTTAATTCCCTGGAGGGTATATATTTTGCATATACATATATATATATACATACATATATGTATATTCCTGCATCATGTTAACAGAAAAAAATCATGTGTTTTTGCCATCACTTCGGGGAACATCAGTGTTTCTTACCAGTATTGGCACTCCTTTTCCTCACCCTCTATTTCAATGGAGATTAGTAGATGACCATTACAAATCCCCCCCGTAAGACTAGTTGCACCCAGAAAATTATATAACTCCCAAGGGCGCATTTCAGAAGGAAATTTCACCTTCCAACCATTGATTTTCAGGCATGTTAGTTTTCGGGGGAGTAAACAAGATGGAAATGTAGCCCTTATGTTTTTGTACCGAGAAATCACTATTGTCCACGCCTTACACTCCCTAAAACTAACAGTTGGCCCCTGAAAAGCCGTCCCAAAAGGAAACTAGTATTCCAACCATCCATTTTTAGGTGCTATGTTAGTTTCAGGGAGGGCATCTTCTGGAAGGCCTTGTTTCTCAGGTTTTTTGGGGGGTGAAGACATCTGGCGTTCACCAATTCGAAGATGGGGAGTCTCCTGTATTTCTACTAGGTTTTCATATCTCACAACCGGTGAAACCAGATTTCTACGATCGTCATCAGTAACCCGATTCCCATAAGTTAATTTCGATACACCCCCAAAAAAACAACATGACTAGCTGGAAGAAACACTATCTTTGATAGGAGATACACCACCAAAAACTAACATTGTCCCGTAAAAAGTGACTATTCCGGTAGGGAATACATCTTCCAACCATTGAGTTTTTGGGTTGCCATGTGAGTTTTCAGGGGAGATACATCGACTCATTCATGGTGGATTTTCCAGCGAAAAAATGCATGTTAGTGAACTCGGGGGGAGGTGAATCCCTGAAAAGGACGACTGGATATCCGAAATTTCAGGCTGAGCATCTAGAAATATCCAACACCTGGGATCCATGGGACTGGTACACCTGGGATCCATGGAACTGGTAGATTGACCTATATTTGCTTGATTTTTTATATTCCCTGGAAGTCCTTGGCCACCATTTCTTTCAGATTGTTTAGGTTGGTGGTAACGAGTTTCACCATTTTTTATGGTAAAGGGTTATCATCATCAAAAAGAAACAACATTTTCTAAATGGTGGCCCATGACGACTCCCGCGGTATAGCATATTTCGGTTTTCACCAAGTCGACCATTCTTTGAAAGTTTGGGATTTTTCATCCAGAACTAAGGACTATGACTTTAATAGTCCTTGACTTCCGGGGTATTTATATATACATGTATGGATGTGTATATGTAAATATATATATATATATTTTTATTTATTTGAGGTAAATGTAGGTAAATATACCATGACTCCCATGGCTTCTTCCGGCTTACCCTTTGTGACAGTGGAGCTCCTCCCAAAAACCCTTGAGGACTCCGGGCACACTACGTGAGACACCCTGCTGGCAATGGATCAGCACTGATCCGTCCTCACAGGATCATGTGAACCCAAGGGGTTGGTTGGTGCCAGGGTCGATCAACTCCCTATATTGAGGATAAACTCATCCCACCTTTAATAGGAATCCTTATAACTTGTGTATATAAAACCCCTAGTATTGGGTTGATGACCATCCCTTATCATATGGGAAATCATGTGAGTTTAGATCCTGGCACATATACCCTGGAAGTCCTGGGTTTTGCACCATGATTTTTTAGGTTGGTGGTAACGATTTTCATCATTCTTCAACTGCTTATCATCATCCCAAGGATTTCTCAAGTATCCTATCGTCGTTACTACGGAATTTGAGGAATGCTTGACACAATCTCGGTCCACTCAACCCTTGCGTTGGAGGAAACAAACAGTCAAACACACGTGTGTTGCATCGATTTTGTGGCATTTTTTGGCTTTTTACGACATCACAGACCAAAGAATGTAGTCACACAAATGAAAGGACATGAAGTGCCCCCTAGGAAAGCTTGAAAGTCATACTAACAAACAACCTACGGACGCGTCATGCGTCTCACATGTTTTTTTCTACAAACCCCATGTACAACACTTCCAGTGATTTTTGGTTGACTCAAATTTTTAGCCTTTCTATGTTTACTTTGTTATCCTCTTTAAATAAAACAACAGTGGTGCAGAGACCTTCCCCCCCAAAACCACCCCGACAATCCAACGAACCAACGCAACGGTTCCCCGGAAAAATTGTCGCCGGATTTTCCGAGATGTCCTCCCGAATGCGAGCTTTTTCCAAGAAGACCCAACTGGCCTCAGTGGTTCCAAAAAAACTGGCAGGTTGAAACACATCATATGGATGTTTCCAAAAATAAGGGGAAAACCACCAAAATGGATGGTGAAAATAATGGAAAGCCTTATTAAAATGGATGGGTTTGGGGTACCACTATTTTTGGAAACACCCATATTGATGGCTAGTCAACCTAAGGTACCCCCCTTTTCCCCCAGAAATAGCCGGGGTCCCTTATGATCAGGGCATATTGAAAACCATAGGCTTCCCTTAAGGCCTTCTATACAAACCCTCATTTCTAAGGGTGGTATGTAAGGGGGAGGTATGTTGACCATCCACAACACATGAATGAAAAACCCATCAATGCCCCCAAAACCAGAGAACGCCTTTTCAAACACTAGCCCACAAAAAAGAAGCAATGAAAATAAGTGATCCTTTTGGTGAGCTCTTGCCTTGTTTTAAGAAGTCTATTTTGATGCAAAACCTGTTCTTATTCACCGGAAATGTCTCTTTAAGGAGAACAAAAAAATCCTTGGGACAAAACTCCTTTTCACCTCCCAAAAGTCCTCCAAAAAGATAAAGAATGTATTATATATATATATATAATATATATCACAAAACAGATTTGTCAGAGCAGATACACCCCAAAAATGTAAGATAGCCCCTGAAAAATGATAGTTGGAAGATGAGTTTCCTGTTGGGTCAAACGGCCAATTTTTAGGGGCCACCAGTCATGTTAAATTTCCGGGGCAACAATCAACCCATCATCCATTTCGGAGATGCGTTTCGAACACAGCAATTCTTTTTACAACCATAACTTCCTCAGAGCTTTGATCCCCATGAACTTTTGCTCGCCCCATTTTGCTCGGGGGTGTTGGATTGGAATAGGTTTTTTTTTCTGAAGGGGAAACACTACCCTGAAAAACTCACTTGGCTGGGCTGGAAACCCACCTTTTCTAGTTGGTGGTTGAACCAACCCATTTGAAAAATATGCTCGTCAAAATGGGTTCATCTTTCCCAAATAGGTGTGAAAAAACAAAAAAATGTTTGAAACCACCACCTAGTTTTCCAATAGGAAATATATATACATCGACTCATTCATGGTGGATTTTCCAGCGATTGCCATGTTAGTTTACCGGAGGGTACATCTCTTCAGGATGACAACCATTTCAAGCACGGGAAAAAAAGGGCTTGCAAACACCTTGACATGTTTGATTCCATGAAATCCTGATTGGTTTTTAGGACCTTAAAAATCCTGAAATTTCCATGGCTAAAACGAAATCCAATCACTTGGAGGATCATCCCAGGACTTGTAAGTGGTTAGGATCACCACTATTTATAAGCCATGGAGTTCGGCCATTTGGAAGGGGTCCCACAACCCCATCCTTAGGGGACTTATCAACCATGCTTGCTCACTACTTACTACATCTCATGATCCCCCCTAGTTTTAAGGTAGTTATAAGGTTCAACCCTATTTAACCACGGTTCTAACGGGTATAACTATAGGGATAAATCCACGAAAATAGTAGGCTTCGGGACCCCCATCTTGCAGGATCCCTGATCCATCCCGAAAACAGCTTATTACCTGGCCTCCATTCTCGATTGCAAGGTCTCGGTGGCATTGTCACCCATAGCGACTCGACAATAGTCAAAGTTCGGATCCTCGACAACGAACGTTAAAAGTGCACCCCTACAGCAAATAACCATGGTCTTCTTGGCCACTGCGAGTTTAGGCCATTTTTGGGGGGGAAGCTTCTGAAGCATAAAATGACAACCACTTTGAAGGGAGAAAACATTAAATCTTAAGCTGAAAACAATGGAATCTGGGCAATGAATTATCCTAGATCCTTAACCTTGAATCTTTCGGCCATTTTGGGGGGTCCGGAGAACTACCCTTTTGGGGGTGACCGTTCCCGGTCGGTAGGAAAGGTCGTCAGAAATGGCTTAGAGAGATACCCTGGAAGTTTAACAACTCGCCCTTGAAAAATGATGCTTGAAAGACGTGTTTGCCTTTCCTTTTTTGGGATCCCGGTAGGCGGTAACTTTTCAGGGGCCGGGGTACGGTGTACAGTAGATACTTTTCTTGCTGAATTGCTGAATGAAAACTGTTTCGATGTCACATTCATCTAGGGCTGAAACGACTTTTTCAGGCGGGAAATGCCTCAAAATTACCATGTGGGCAAATTACTACAACTAGTTGGTTTGTTTCAACCCATCTGAAAAATATTGGTCAAATTGTATCATGTCCACAAGTAGTGGTGAACAAATAAAAATATTTGAAACCACCACCTAGATAATTCCTAAACCTAGTGACCTAATTATATTAGGGCATTTTGCGGGGGATTATCCTACTAAACCACCATTTGCGGTGACCAAGAGGTCGTTATAATTTGCCCAGATTACCCTGCATTTGAGCATTGTTTCATCCCCCCAAAATGGAAAACCTCATCCAATCCAATCCATCACCAACGAATCATTGGCTCGGCCAATCAACAGAGAAACCCGCCAAATGTTCGAACAGTCCAACATGTTTCAAAGATATGTGAAACTTGGAAGACTCAACTCATGTTAGAAACCTGAATTTCTTGCAGAAACCGTTCAAGTACCAAAAACAGAAACACAAAATTTCCACGAAAAAAATCACCCTTTGTGGTTTAAGGTGATTGGAGCTGCCCACCTGTTCCCCCCCAAAAAAAAAACTTCTTGGATTTCTTTCTTAAAGAATTGGTTGAATCACCTACTTATTGCCTTGGGGTTTTAAAAGTTGACGCTTAACGGCTCCGCGAAACTAACAGCAAAAAAAACCTTTGAAACGGGATGCTTGGAAGATTCCGTTGCTTGAAAAAAGATGCCGTCTTTTCAAGTGCTATATTAGTTTCAGGGAGCTTTATTAGTCCATCAACAGGTTTTGGTCACTTTAGTGTATCACTTTCATCGTTTTGATTCAACCATAACTCGCCTGTGTGAGTGAAAACCCCATCATCTGCCTCTGTCCCGTTGGCCTGTCCTTCTCATAGAAATTGGATACACCGCCGTTGGAACGCACCGGCGTGCAATTGAGAACATACCTCTGTGAACTGTGAAGCTGGCTGGCTGACGACCCAACCACCCCAACAGATGATGCTGGGGATGCCAAAAAAGCCGAAGGGGCGGGAAATTTTTTAACATATTCTTTTCAAAGGGTGTCCGACTACTTTCCCCTTTTTTACCAACAAAAAAAGGAGATTAAAAATTTTGGGCACGAGAATTTTGTTCAAGAATCATCCCAACAAGTCCCTCTTTTTGAAAAATTACACCCTGGAAAATTCACATGAAAATCACCTCAAAATCACCCACATTGAAATACGGAAAAATAGTTTTCCAAACATTCACCTCCATTTTTGGATTCAAAATCTTCATTTTCCAAGGATATTAGTCCCTTATTTTGTGGCTGAGTGTCAACCTCACCCCGCTAACCCAACCTCAGAAATGTACGGTTTTTAATAGCCGGCCTGATGAAGGGAATGCTTAATTAGTCCTTAGTAAGGCTCCTTATGCTTGGTTTCCCTTAATGAAGGGCTTATCAACCCATTGGTTTCCCTTAATGAAGGCCTTACTATATAGATCCTTTTTTTTTGGGGGGGGGGGGATTCCTTACAAGGAGGGAGGAGGTAGGTTGACTAGCCATGATTGTTGGACCCTAAAAATCTCTGAGCGTACTTTTCGTGACCAACTTTCGAACGTTAGGAACTTTTGGTGCGGATAGTTTTTTGGACGTGGATGAAAATCAATTGAAATATGGAAACACCCAAAAAAAAACACCTGGAATCCTGGAAAAGAGATTGAACTAAAGAATGAATTTAAGGATAGTTCTCTGACCAAAACCACTGGAATAACATCACCTGGGTGGTCACTTGGTAGATACCACTCTGATGAATCAGAATGATTTGACTGACCAAGATCTTCAGCAAAGTTCTACAAGATATGTCCATTCTGTTCATTGTGGAGTGTCACTTTGATCTTGGTATCTGTAGTTGGTAAGCAATATAAGTTGTTAAGTTATGAGATGTTACAAGCGATATGATGCAAGCCACCACTTAGAAGGGCCTAACTTAAACCTCCCCCGAACAACTAGCCTGACCATGGAAAATTCCAACTTAAAATTGAATTTTCCACATAGATACATGCCATGATACCACGGAATAAAGGTAACTTTCAAGGGATGATTCAACATGCCCCATCCATGACCACTCGAACCCCCCGGCACCGGATCTTTGCTTTCTCCAAAGCATCCCTATCTCTCGCATCCTCAGCAAAATCAAGTGATGGAGGGTGCATAGAAACTATACACACACACAAATACCCTCCCCAAAACGAACAGTTCGCCCCTGAAAATTTAACGAAACCCAAAAGGCAGAATCGGCAAACGTTGGCTTAAGTCCCACCATCGCTTTCAGGGGCAAGCTGTTAAACTTCAGGGGTGTACGAGTACCTCTAGAAAAGAAAGCTGCCTGGCAATTCCGCTGGTGCCCTTGTTGCTAGACTGACCCGAAATCAAAGGATAAGTGGCCTCCAACTAGGTGATCATAAGGTCACTTTGAATCACCAGGTGTTTGCAATTGTGTATGCATTGTTCCTTGAAATGTCAAATAAGGATACCTAACTAAAGACTGATACATTACTAAGAGGGATCGTTTATGCAAATGTATGACTTTTTGTCATTCGTCAATATTTCTAAGGTGTGCCTTGAATGATTTGCAGATTGACGGATGATATGTTTCGCCTTTCACCTTTGCAAGGATGTGACATGTTCATCACCTAAAAGGTAACTCCCTAATGTTTCTTTCCAAAAATATACGGGATCCGTATATATATATATTATATTTAATGCTTTGAACCACCTACTAAGAAACTACGCACAGCTCAAAAATGCTGACCTAAAACAACGCACCATCTGCATAGCACTATTTCATGAGACGGCGGGAGAATCACGACTAAATTGATAGATTCATTCAAGGACAGGAAAGGTTTCTTTCGACCAGGAAAGAAAATGAGATTTTAATGGCTACTCAAAGTGAGATGTTTGCGCTACGTACGAAATCATGTCACAAATATGCTGTTTTTGAGGCTTTCTTTTCGCCAGACTCTGGTTCAGGGTGACAATCTTGAATTTTGAAAGCATGAAACCACCCGCATGGGACCACAGTGCTGGAAAAAGCAGTTTGCCCATTTCCTGTCATGAAAAAAGCAGAGACCAGATCCAATGGAACTGAGAAAAGCAGAATTGGGTGTTTCCGAAAATAGTGGTACCCCCAAATCATCCATTTTAATAGGGTTTTCCATTATAAACCATCCATTTTGGGGTAACCCTATTTTCGGAAACACCCAATTCTAAAGCGCATTTGGGGCCCCAGATTCCTGCCTTCCATTGTGATTTTCCAAAAAAATCGGTACTTCTCGAGTTAGAGTTTGCCACTACCACTTGCTGCCGTACCCTTAGATAATAAAAACCGTAGATGCAGGAAACACCAACAGTTTGGCTGTTGGCACCACTACCGCTACCTGACCCCAATTACTAGCAGCTAGTAACTGCATTTTTAGTTTAGCTGCATTTAGTTAGGAAATACCTAACCCCTGCCGACCAAACCCTCAATTCTCTGCCATCAATCGAGAGGCATCTGCACCGCCAATCCAAATCCAATCCAAGTCCTGTCAACAGGAGCGTTCAACACAACACCCTTGGGTACCTTTCGAAAATCATCTGATACAAACCTTGTCTTATTAAGGGTGCTAAAATATTAATTTTTTGGGGGGAGGAAGTGTACCAACCTTCAATTAAATCCTTGAAAAAAAAATCCCAAAACTTAGGCTCTATACTTCTACTTGTAGTATTTCGAAGGCGGAAGGAACTGGACAGGGATGTGCAAGAGTTTGGTGAGTGCAGTTTCGTTAATTATTCTGATATGAAAATAGCAGGGGTCATTATATTACAAACCCAAATAATGTACTTTTTAGTGGAAGTCCCACCAAATTACTGTAGATTTGCATTGTTTAATTAATCCCCCCCCCAAAAAAAAAGGTGTAATTTAACGATCCCTTGAATGGTCGGGGGCAAGGTTGTTTTGGTCAGTTGGTGTGTTCATAGCCGGATAGGAAAACGTTTTCTTACAGTGCCTTACAGTGAAATTTGAGGATGAACCCACCTGGGGGTGCAATTAATTCAGAAAAAAACAAAAATTTGGTTGGTTGAATTGTATGTTATTTGGGTTGTCCCCCTGCCCAAATACAGTCACCACCAATCACCACCAAGATCATTACATTTTTGGTAGGGAATCCCTATATAAACCTTCATTTGCCACTGTTACTGGGAGGGGGGACAACCCAATATATTATGTATATTTAGTGGATTCTTAACATGTAAATATTCTACAACTCTGGAGGTGATTCAGTTTTCCAAAACCACTTGTTTTAATGATCCTCCCACCTGCCACCCACGGTTTTTTGGTATATAAAACATGTCATTTTGATTTCAGAATTTTTGTGAAAATCATCCAAATTCATGGGAAAGTAACGAAGATGTGGTTTATACTGTTCAACTGAACCACTGCGAGCCGTCCTCATGTTTCACTTGGCCCATTTTTTCATCTTTGACGACTTTGGCCTTCTTTTCCTGTGCAAACGATGCTAAAATCAAAAGATTAAAAGAAATTGCCTGAAAAAAACGGAAAGGTTTTGGGTGGCAGAAACCATTTTTCAAAAAATCGTCTTTTTGTGCCCAGTGAATTTTTACGTGAGGGAAGAGAAGAACCCAAGGTGAGGGGATGATTTTTTGCTCACTGGGCTGTATTGCCAAAAGTTCGGATCTATGAATCCAACCACTTTTTTGAAGAGGATACACTCCCCAAAACAATCTTGCCCTTGGAAACCCATTGGCAAAGTTCGCTGTTAGTTTTGAGGGGTAAGCCTGCAGTTTCTCATCTTCTGAAGGCCAAACCTGCAAGAAAAACTCATCAGTCGCCTTATTTCACGGGAAGCTAAAAGGTTGCCACCCCCCCAAAGAACAGCCGGCCTTATGATCGAGATTATTAAGGGACCATGATGGTTAAACGTCTTCATAAGGCCTTGTTTCCTAAAGGGGGGGCGGGCATGGGGGCATCCTTAGATTCCCACGATTCAATGGAGACCCCTCCTCAGGACCCGTCCCATATTCCCCTCTCCATGTGGCAATTTTAAGGGTCAATGGTTTTCACACAACAAATCCCGTTTTTTTGTGGATAATTTTTCTTCCGTATAATCTACTAACCATTGACCACATCTCAGGACAAACACTTCATGGTTAACTTTCCCAACAAGAACTTCTGTCTCCAAGAAAACGTGTGGTTCATGAATCAACTTAATTAGATGGCTGGTTTCAGGTGTCATTTTATTACTTATTACTACACATGGTGGGCTGCCAGGTGAATATCCCAACGTGAGGCGGCATAGCAAGTGTTTGCAGGAGGGTCTTTGGTGTTGCCGTGTTGCGGCTCTAAGATAGGAAGTTCGTGCAGGGCAGCTCGGCAGATCAGAGTCAAAGGGCGCAACTCAACATACAAAGGTTAACATCTCTTTGCCCTGATATTTTTTCGAAACTCGGAAGATCCTGAGACAGGTGATTTGTTTAGTTTCATCTGAAATGACATTCACATCCGGAAAGGCTATGCTACGGGGACGCCTGCAAAAATGTGGTGGCTGCCCGCGGATAACGATAACATGTTTCTGGGCATCACTCCTTGTTCGTTCGCTGGAAGTTGAGACCCCAAAAATGTCTTACCTTTTGTGCGCCGTACAAACATTTGGGAAAGACTGGAAGGCCTTTGAAAGGATCGGGCTTAGACGAAGCGGCTTCGACGGCTACTTGTTTCTGGCGCTGTCTTTGCTGAAGCCGGATTTCTGCCTTCTGCGCCTTTTCGGTCTTAATCAGCCTTGCTTTAGCATCTGCAGCCAGCTTGTTGGCTTTTGCTAAAATGACTTTCCATGCCCGCTTGCGGCCGATTTCAGATATATCATGTTGCTGGTTTCTGGATATTATATCTTTTGGACAGCAAGACACGGTTGGATACGATACCTTCTGCTCACATTTTACACAAACGAAAGGCTTAGACTTCTCGGGTGAACGTGCAAGCCATTTCCCATGCTTCTGGCTCGCAGCTGCACGCTGGCAATAGCATGAAATTTTGAAATCCATACTCCGGCTCCACCCGTACCAGGCCTCCTTTGCCCTCCTCCCTCAGCGCCCACAACGCGTCTAGCACCTGCGAACCTAACTGTCTACATTTTCGTTTCCATTTGTTTCCAGTATGCCCCTGTCTATCTGTATCTGGCGCTACAAGTCTGCCAGCCGATTCATTCGTGGGTATCGATACCTTAAGGATGAACCTTCCAAAACAACCCCCAAACCATCCTGCCCAACGACAGTGCCCCGGCCACTGACAACTGCCGTACTAACGGCTTCCCACGAAGAGGAAGAAGGATTCACGTGCATGGCTAGTCGCGCCGTTGCAATTCGCGAATCCAAGCAAAAAACATTACACTTGTTTTTGCTATGAGCTTGAGACTGCTTCTTGCAGCCCAACCTGCCACATTTCCCGCTTGGCGGTGAGAAGAAGAATAGAATGATTATTGTACCAACAACAACCAAAAGCAGTCAGAACCGTGGATCTCCTCCAAGTACTTCACAGCCACACCTGATACAGGAAAAAACAACACAAACCTGACCATTATTTTTTAATGCAAAGTCCAAAGAAGAAACATTTGCAGCTAAGCAGCTGGGCACAAACGTTATGACTGCATTCTGTTAGGTCAAAAAAGTTGTACATACGGTCGCCCTCCTTCATCAAAAGTTCGTGGCATGCAAGCGGCGCAAAACAGCGTGCAGACAGGGTAGAGTTTAGGAATTCGCGCCAAACAACAAACCAAAAACAACAGCGATGAAGATTCTATGTATTAAAAGCCTTTGTTCACACAATTCACAAAGGGCTATAGTACTCTATACATATATTTATACATATGTATGTGTCATCGCTTGGTTGGTTTGTATTCTTCTTCACGCACGGGTTCTTCCTAAACTTCTTCAGAAGGGGCCGGTCAGAACAGCAGCCTTTAAACTAGAAATCTTCAAAAAGCGTGGCGCTAGAACCTCCCAAACCACCTTCGAAGAAATACAAAGAGCAGAGGGCAAACGGTAGAGACACAACAGTGACTGGAAGCCATGCGGTTAGAAAACTCATCGTGCATGAATCCTTGGTGCTTCCTTTCAAACATGTAGCTACGTTTCTACTAACAACTTTCATCAATCATAAGTTTGCCATCTGCTCGCTCTTGGCTGCCCTGTACGGCTAGTAGTCCAAGAGCTTCTTTACAAGTTTCTTGGAAAGAAACCTGCCGTATGTCCATGCCGCCTGGTGCCGTTTCTTCGGGGTAAAACCTGGAACTCTTTGCCCGGGCTTAAGCATCTGGCAAACCTTTGCAATCTTTTAAGCCGCGGGGTCCAGGCGTACCGTCGCGAATACGGAACCAGTCCCTGCCAATATCGAATTTGGTCCATGTTTTCTGGACAAGGATTTTTCGGATGCCCTTAAGCATCCAAAAATCCATCCACGGACCAAACTTGCGGATAACCTCGCCCTTTTTGTACGCCGTCCACTTCGGGTCGGTGCGCCGGTTCTCCCAGGCGAGGTAAATCCGCTGAATTCTTCCCCACCCCTTTGGGGGGGGAGCGGTGGAAACAACGCGGGTCCACTCCGTGTGCTTGGCTCGGGAGCGCCTTTGCTCTGAAAAGGCAAGGGTGCTTCCCGGCTTCGCGTCGTTGACCTGGCAGCGGGTCAGGCGCAAAGAAAAAGCCGTGACAACATGACAAGTGAATGTCTTGAAAAGGCTTTCACTGGCGTCATTTCATTTAACAGCAAACCAACACATCAAAAACTCCCGGCCTCTCAACGGGTATAGTCCGGTTGCAGGGCGCCAACACGCCGTGCAAATCGGATAGTCCTCGGGCACGGCAGAAAATGGGACCTACTTTACCCGCAGCTTGCCTCGTTCCCTCGCCCTGCATCTCCGGCAACAATAATGCGCCGGCACGTCCCCGCAGGACGGCCCCAAGTGCGTTGCACAGTAGCTGGCACTGGTTTGGGCAAACGCAACTGCCATCACAACTGAAGAGCGAGGAGGCCAACGACGGAATCGAGTCGACGGAGTGGACCGAGAAAGCTGCGGTAATGATCTAGTCATGCAATCATCTGCATCCAAACATACCCATTGAAAAGCACTTCTTCACAACTTCAGATAAGCGAGCCATCTCACATCACTTCAACCAAACATTCCCATTGAAAACCATTTCTAGTTGATAAATTTGTTGGGCGCCATCCTCAACATCTTCATGTGGAGCTCTTTTCCAGAAAGGGCGTTGACAAAGCAAAAGTCCTGTGTACACATTGTTCATGTACTGTATGCAAGCAACTTGGACCACTTGGACAACATCAGGGCCTCCATAGGAAGCTTGAGTTGCCTCAATGCAGGTGAGGTGGTCGCCACACAAGAAGTATTTCTTCTTGGGCTTCGAAGCGCAGGCCGCTAAAGAACACCCCCATCACAACAATAAAATAGAAAGCAAAAGATAGCAAAAACCAAGTCAAGGACTGTGCTGGGTCATCACCAACCGCATATGCCATGAAACACGCACCGCATGCACACATCTAACAAGCAGCTAAACAAAAAGTCATATGAGCTAAAAGCACCAGCGCACACACTCAAAACAAAGGCGATGTAATTTTGACGCAGGAGATACCCAAAAAAAACAAAAAAAACTTTGACTTCGCGCTCACCACAGCAAGATATCAAGACATGCTCCAGAATCTAGACTACCACCCCTACAGTGAACCTCCAAAGATCCCTTTGGTGGCCCTTTAAACCTGGATCCCTTTGGACCCAGGCGGGATCCATGTGTCTGAACCACTTGTAGTCTTAAAACCCGCAGAGCTTGGACCCCATTTGTGTTACTGTTGATGGTTCAGAAATCTGGATTACCAGTAAAATATGGAGAACCTACCACTATTTACTGGCACACGGTTTTATGCATCTCAGGTGGTGAAGGATTTTTTTCCATCAACAGTACGACTACAGCTCACTATGACTGTAGCTTATTAACTACAAATACTGCCAGTGCAATTCAAAAGCGCAAGTTCCCCTCATTGCAAACTAACGTACGCGCGGGCTGGAAAAGTGCATACCTTTTACCTTAAAAAAATATCTGGTTCCTCTTTTGTCTCCAAAAATCAAGTATAGATAGTGGAAAAATTGGTGGTTTAGATTCCCGGGTCCCATCCCCTTATGAAAGGGATTGTTGCTTAGGAGTATTCCTAGATCTCCAAACCAACGAACCGAAACCAACAATCTTAATATTAGTTATCAAGAAGTCGAAACCGAAAAAAGATTCAAAAGCCATTAAAACTCCTTGAAACTAACACAGCACCTGAAACACTGGGGTTGGAAGATGAGTTTCCTTTTGGGTTTCGGCCTCCTGCCAGGTGCAAACTGTTAGTTTTGGGGAGTGTGAATCTGGTTGATTCACAGAGAGTGTTTCATTTGCTCGTCTACGGGGTTGCTTCATCAGCTTGGTAGTAATAACCATGCCCATGTTCTAAGAAACACACAACACAAGACCCCAACTAGAAGATCATTTTGTGGGAAATTTCCCAGTCTTCATGACCATTCACTCTTCAAAAAATTCACCAAAGCCCAAATGATTGATGTTTATCATTCGTTGAACCTATACATCAAAGAACTGGTTGAAAAAAATCTACCTACATCTGCTTATCTTCTTATCAACTTACCATTTGTCTGTCTGATGTCCTGGGTCAAAAATCACATCATCCAGACGCGAAATCATCGGTCAGGGGAGGATTGGGAATCGCTTGCCCATCGAAAATGTGAATACTTGCAATTTTGGGATTCTTACTCTCTGGAAGTTTAACAGTACATAGCACATGAAAATTCGCCTTTTGCCCCAAAAAGGAAAGGATCGTATTCCAACCATCCATTTTCAGGTACGAACTGGCTGTTGGTTTCAGGGAGGGTGACCTTTTGATACCCGATCGTTGGAGGTCAACAACCCTTGATTTCGGGTCACTTCATCATCCCAAAAAGGTCACGATCGCAGAATGGTCAGGTCTGTTGACCTAGGTTGGCAACCTTCATTCTAAAAAAAGACAAGGGAGGTTGAAGTTGACATGCATCTGGAAAAACAATCAAAACGACCACATCCCCAATACAAGAAGGTCATAAGGTTTTTTGTTTGATTCTTTTTCGATCTGCGAATTGGTGTTTTCAGAAATCAGTGATACTCTTTCTCCCACGCATTCATGGTTCCTTGGAAAATGAGACCCCTATGTCAAAAGCAACGATAGTATTGGAGATTCACAAACCAGCATCAGGGGAGGACAGGTATATAATAGATGTCAAATGTCATCATTTCAGTCGCCTTCTTTTCCTTCTTTTTCTTCTTGCCATCTTCACCTGTCACTTTGAGATACAAAATCAATGTTTTTTTTCACATTGATCTGCAAAAAAAACATACAGTATAGTATGGATAGTACATCCCTTACCTGTCATTTTTTGGGGAGGATAAAAAAAGGTTGCTACTTTGATGAGTAGGTTTCGCGCACATTACCCCCACATCCCAGGTGGATGATTTTCAAAGAAAAAGCAACTCAATAAACCTACTACCTACTGATCTCCACCAAACCGGCGGGGATTTTTCAATCATTCGAAAATCCTGGACCTTATGAAAAAAAATCGCCATCTTTCCTCCATTTTCCTCCTTGGGGTTTTGTTCATTGTGTTTTCAATGCTCAGATTTCAGACTTCAAATATCTAGAGAAACTAATCATGGGAATCTAAGGCTAAATTCCCCCCTGAAATGCCACCCCCACCCCAGCAAATAGCCAGCCTTATTAAGGGGTTATTAAGTTGTTAACCAGCATTGTTCCTTCATAATCCCTTAAAAAGGCCGTATTTCTGCAGCCGGGTGGCATTTCGGGGGTTGCCCTTGACTTGCAATGAAGCTACCTAGATAATTTTCGAATCCCTAGTTGGAGGCCATTCAATTTGGGCGGTGAGCTTCCCCCACCAGTGAGCCACGAATCAAGGTCCCGGGGTCCCTTACGAAATCCATGAAATATTGGCTGTTTAAGGTTTCGGGATCCTTATTTCATGGTTTATTACATAATCCCCACATAACTGGGTAGGAAATTTCATCCCTGAAACCAACAGCGAGTTTACCCCTGAAAATAGACCTCTGGAAAAGGAAGATTCCTATTGGAAACCACCATTTTTAGGGGCTATGCTAGTTTTAAGGGAGTATAATCCCCAATATACCCTAAACAACCAAGGTTTTTTTCATTGCTCAAGTGACAACCAGGGTTTGAACAACCAAAGGGGGTTTAATTGAGGTGATGTTAAGCGTTAATAGATAACTACTTTGAAAATGTGTTTAAGTGAGATTTGAAGAAAATCTTCCGTTTACTCCCTGGAAGTTTATGTAATATAGCCCCCCAAAAAAATTTGGCAATCCCCATAAGGAAGCCGGATCTTCGTCTCCAATCCCATCATCGCTTTCAGGGGCGAGCTTAAGAACAACGTCGGGAGGTGTATCAGTAACACAAAAGAACTTCAAGTATTCTGCAACTACTGCTTTACCAAATGACCTCATTCCAAAGCGTCTGTTCCATCTTCCAAACCCTCTTAATGCATCAACATATATTTGAAGAAAAAAAACTACACCTTAGTCAAAGTAGATGGCCAACTCCCAAAAGTTTTCTTAGTAAGGGGCCTTGATAAACCAATACATGGGAGTGGCTAGCCATCGATCCTTTCCATTTGGTATAAGATCAAAAAAAACAAGCCAGTGAAATGTCTTGGCAAATCCAAAAAATCAACCAACCAACCCAAAACCAGGAACTCTTGCTGCTTATTTCAAGGATTTTGGAGGTTGATGAGATGCGTCCCGAAAACTAACATGGCAATGGCAAAGCCACCCTTTTTTCAAAGGAGATGCATCTTCAAATGGTTGTTATTTAGCCATTGTCATGTTAGCTTTCAGGGGCGTACATTCCTACACAATTCTTAAGGTGGGAAGATTGATGCCAGGGTCCATTCTTTTCAGGCTGGTTGCTTCTGGTACAGTTATAAGGGGTGCCTGGAAAAGAACGAAAGTAGGCCACGGAAGTCAAACCAACTATGAAAATAATAGCAATCCCAATTGGGGATGATTGAAATTCCCTACTAAAAAAGAAATCGACTTGGTGAAAACCTGTCTTTTTTCAATGGTCGACCTGGACTTCCAGGGGTCCAGCTATATAATATACAACTTTCAAATCAGAAGCCCTCAATGATGGTATCAAGTACATTCCAGCAAAACAAAAAAACATGCAGAGTTACAACAAAATAGTGTTTCCAAAAAAGTCAACATAACACCTCCGAATCGCCCCCCCCCCCCTTCTGGAAAACCTGATTTTTTCAGGTGTTATGTTAGTTTTCGGGAGAGAAACAAAAAAAAACAACGAACGAGAGACACGCCCCAAAATCCATCGGCCTTCTTTTCCATCATCACCCTCCTTGTCTTCAGTCTCTTGGGTATCTTCACCTATTGGATCCAAAAATAAAAAAAGTGTTGGACAACAATGCCTTGGTTGCATGGGTGAAAAAGGATCCTACAAATCTTCTGGAACCTATACAAACAAGGTCAGGAGTATGTCTATAGTTTATTTTAGTTCTGGCGAAGGAAACTCCATAACGGATTTGAGTCAGGATACAGGCGGGAATCGGTTGATGAGGATGATGATCATGATCATGATGATGTGCTGTGATTGGCATTGTTCACATTCTTTCTCTGTCAAGAAAAAACAACATGTTTGCCGTGATGCCAAACACATTTTGAACCACAATTTGTTTGCGGGGGATCCAAACCTTTTCTGGTCAGTTGGTTTAGAATTTAAGCAAAGAAAAATCCAAACAGAAAAAGGATTGATTTTAAAGCAGTTTCCGACACGTTTTTGCACAAAAGTGAAAGACGCAAACGAAACATCAGCCATTGTCGTTGTCCATGTCCCACCAACCAACAGCATGAACCTTCTTCTACCTCATCTTCGGCTGGTCCTGGGAGAAGAAATCGACAAGTCAGATGAAATGTTTGGCATCCACATTATATAATATATATATATATAATATATATATATATATCATGCTCACTTGCTGATTGGAGTTAGACTTGCAAGTAGCAGGTAACATGTCACCTGAAAAGGACCATTTCAAAAGGAAAATTGTTTTTCAACCATCGTTTTTCAAAGGATATGATAGTTTTCACTGGAGGAATATGAAAAAAGAAGTTTCAATGGGTTTTTGCACAAATGGTGGTAGCTATGGCATGTACCCTCAAGGGAACTAACACAACCCAAAAATGGGAAACAGAAAAAAAAAATGGAATGAAGAGTTAAAAGTTCCCAGGAGGGTAATCACCCAATCGTCAGTGCATACCACTTACATACCATCTTAGTCCCTCTTCAGCCATGCAAGTTTTGCGCTGCAAATTTACCGTTCAGCGCGCGATGTTCGAGCGACTTCACGGCCGATCTTTTAGCAAAAAAACTGTCGGACCAGGTGCATCATCTCCTGCGTGCACTTCATGATCCTCCTTCAAGGCCCCAAAAACTGGAGGCGCGTGTGCCAGACCGGTTTGTCGGGCAAATTTTCTCAAGAAGTTCTTCAGGCACCTGTCCAGCAACCCAAGCATCGCAAAAAGGAAAAAAATTATATGGCCGTCAGGGCAATCCGTCGCTGCCCAGCCTCCCACTTCTCACCTGAAGGAACAAAAGAAGATGGAGAGAAAGAGAGAAAACAAAGTCGCGTGCATCGCCGTTGCCAATTTTCCGGGATGGAGGGGTTCGTCATGTGGCCAAATCTTGTGGTAGAAGTCAAGCTCGTAGATATCCTGCGCACAGGCAACCCAACCCGCTCCTGCCAGACCTGCATCCAAAGACAAAAACGCAAGAGAAGAAACAAAAG
Source organism: Breviolum minutum Mf 1.05b.01 (assembly GCA_000507305.1). Classification (NCBI taxonomy): domain Eukaryota; class Dinophyceae; order Suessiales; family Symbiodiniaceae; genus Breviolum; species Breviolum minutum. The sequence continues at coordinate 135,510 of DF240089.1, forward strand.
CGCAATTTAAAAAAAGCACGCACCTCCTCCCAAACCCAGAGCTCATCATCCCACCACCAATACCACCGACCCCCCTCCAGAAAGTACGTGGGCACCGGCTCTGAGGACCACATTGTCGAAATCTTCAGCCCCATGGCTGGCTACAACAGGACAAAAGGCAAAGAAGTCAAGGCAATGCACGACGATGGCTAGTATGTCAGCAACAACAAAAGCAAGCGTAACACGCAGTCAGCTGCACACGCATCTCGCAAGTCCACCCTCGAGGTCCCACCTCAAGCTACAATCTGCACAACGCCAACTGCTTTTCGAGCTCGCTGCAAACTGCAATGCGCTAAGCTACGGCATCCACTGCACGGATCCATGGTCCGGATCGCATTCCTCCTTCAAATCTTCGATCATTCGTATATCCTGATGCAAATCACCATCACGCAAGAGCTAACGAAACCATGGAAAAGAAGCCATGCCTCCATGGCAAACTTCCCCAAGGAAAGGATGCTTCTTGCCATCTTTGGATCCATAGAGCTTCCAACCTGTCTTCCGGATGCAAAAATGCCTTTTGCTTTGGCCGTCTAAAAAAATCTGCAGAGGACCCTCGCGCATTCCAGTATGTCGCTCGTGTCTCCACTCCTTCTTGACCCCCGGGCTCGGACTGCTGCCGCCGCCCCTGCAATTTCTTGCGCTCTGGCGTGCTTGTGTGACCCTGGCTTGATTCAAACGATGCTCTTTTGCGACACTGCTGCCAAACTCGTTTCCTTTTGGTAATAGATGCCGGCTTTCCCGGCAACCTTAGGGCAAACACTCGTAGCTAAGGAGGGCCTAGAAACATGGCGGCTGCATGCAACACACTGGTGGATGAACCGGCATGCCTCTTTTGCTAGTGTAAACTCGGCAATGAACATATTCAAGTGGGATGTCATGAGCTCCTTTCCATCGAAGCTGCTGAAACACATGGTGGAAACTTTCCCGCCTCTTTTGGAAAGTGGCCTTTCCAGCAAATTACCAGTAGGCAGCTTAAGGTTCTGTTGCCCATGCTCCCGCTCCAAATGTTGCTTTTTGAAACGCCACCTGGATGTCTTCTGCACGTTGGTCTGAATGGAGAATTCACACCAAGGACATTTCCACCAAAGATTGATAGGAGATTTGGGAAAAACTGGAAGGTCTTTGAGAGGATCGGGCCCAGATGAAGCGGCTTCGGCGCTGTCTTTGCCGAACCTGAACCTCACCTGCAAGCTCCCCGAGGATGGCTCTGATGCTCCTTGGCTCGATGATGCTGTCGGGCTTCAGCTCTATTTGCAGGGCAGGCACCCGCCCCAGGAGAAAACCCCAACAGGGCATCATTGGTGCGCCGTGCTGCACAGCAGTTTTGTTTCCAGAACGGTTTTGGGAGTCCTTTCTGTTAGTACCAATCATCCAAAAAAAGGAACTTTAGACCAAAAACAACGCAAGTCTCAAACTTGCTGTACATCATACAATGCTACTACCCAAGCACGATTCTGTTAAAAACGGGGTCCTGTAAGATGAGGGAAACGTCTCCAAATGGGGCCATGTTCCACTGGACCATGATTGTTGATAAAAGAGTAGTTTCACAATGTGGAAGTTTTGGAACTTGACTAGTTGGTGGTTGAACCAACCCCTTTGAAAAATATGCGCGTCAAAATGGGTTCATCTTCCCCAATTTTCACGGTGAAAATTCCAGAAATATTTGAGTTGCCACCACCTAGTATACTACTCCCATACAAAAATCATCCATTTTAATCAGGTTTTCCCTTATAAACCATCCATTTGAGATCATAAAAATCATCCATCCACCTAGTTGAGTTTTATGATCTCAAATGAACTGACATGTCTCCAGAATCTTCCTGAAGTTTCACTTCCCGAACTTCGATGGGGATAGCTGTTTCTTTGAGAGATGATACAACTAAAAGAAAATATCAGGCATCCAGGAAGTTTAGGGAAAAAACAAAAAATGTGTATCAAACATTCCTGCATTTACCCTTTCATCATCATTAGTTCAGTGGAAAATCATCTCAATTTTTTTTAGGAAACGGACATCTTGGAAATTTACATACCCATTTTCCTCTTGAACTATGCTTGGATTGGAGCAAGAGCAGATTGTTTTACTGTTCCAAAACGCCACGCAATAGCCACCGGGAGTTCGTTCTTATCTTGGACGTTGGCCAAGGGAAGTTTCCCAGGCAGCTGGGATGCGAGTCTTCACCTTACACCCCCGAAAACTAACGTAACAGCAAAATTACCCAAAATGATGGTAGCCTTGGAAAGCCGGTTTTCACTCCGGCTGAAAAAAGGCTGGGCCATTTTTTGGTAGGCTATGCGTTAAATTTCTGGGGGAGTGTAGGCATCCTGAAGGATGGGGAGAAGTTTCACATCTCCAAGTCTTACGGAGGTTTCTACCTGCCTACCAAGCCACTTCCAAACCCCAGTGTTACCAACCGAAGCACTTAGAAAAAGTTCCTCATTTTTTCATTCATCCCTGATGAAGCTTTGATTTCCACAATGGTTTTCTTCATCCCCAAAGACGTTGGGTTTGGTTGACTGGGGGTCATACCTTGGCATGAAACAAAATCTGCACGAGACCCTCATTGACGTCACCCGCAGGATGAGACGAATTCCAGAACTAAACCTTTCATTTATACCACCTGGAAACTGGAAACCATCGATGGCTAGATACTCCCATGTATTCTGTATTGATTTATCATGACCCCTTACTAAGCCACTAAGCCACCGTTTGGGGCTTGCGCCATTGATCCTTTCAATAAGGTGCACCACGATCGCCATCCCATGGAAAAAAATCGCTGACACATGTCCTGGTGCTGCTGTACTTGGATCTTGCTTCGACACCTTTCATTGCAGCAGATGCGCCCAAGGAATCATGTTTCACCAGGAAGACACTGAAACAAGCTGGGCAACGTCAAAACATTGAACCCTGACATGAACCATGAAATCCTGATTGATTTAAAAAAAACAGTATCCTAAAATTTCGTGCCTTGTATAACTTCCCCCAAAAAAATATTATCACCCGGGGTAGGAAATTAATTCATTTCATCCCAAAAAAAAAGGCACAGATTCAAGGATTCCCCCCCGCAATCTGCTCCGAACTGATCACTGCTTTCCAACCTATCTAGGTGTCACCTAACCACAATCTGTCAGGGAAATTCTCTCTGGAGATGATGTGGCTGACTAAGCTCCGTTCAGGAAAGACGTGATCTTTTTTTGGGGGGGTTGTAGATGAATTGGAATTGTGGGATTTAGGCTCCATATCTAGTAGTAAAATGAAGTTTAAACCATGCTACCTGAATAATATCATTCCAGAACATTGATTGTCAATCGAAACTATTTTTTCAAAAAACAATGTCATTCTAGAAAACATAATCTTACAGAAAGTCGGCCAATTGCATAGAATGAGAAGGGGGGGGCGATTGGTCCTAGCTTCGCATCTATAACCAGCCCCAATACCCAAACTTTAAACTTTCAAATCTTCAACTCTTGCATGTGTCTCAAACTTTTTGAGGGATGTCCAATTCCATATTCTGAATGTAAACCCCAGAAATCTCACATAGATACCACAAACGGCCATACTCAAAAGAAGCCCACCTTTTCCAAGGCTACCATCATTTTGGGTATCCAGCCGTTAGTTTTTGGGGGTGTATCTTATTTTGTTGGGGGGGAGATGATTACCAGGTGATTCAAACAGCCGTGACCCAACGAACGATCCCAGATCGAGACGGAGGTCTATACAACCTTTGAAGAGGTGACTTAATCACCCCAGAATTGCCAAATATGTATACATTTGAATATGTTAGAATATAACCCCAGCCCCCTTACACGTCGATATGTATCCTAAATATCTTGAAGATGTTTTTTTCTGGAAAACATTGCGGGAAATCCCTAGAACAAAAAGCAATCAAAAAGCAAAAACAAAAAACCTTCAGTTGAAAAGAACGTCTGCTACGAACAAAATCATCTGCTTTTTCTTACTGCTTTGCAGAAGGAAAAAACACCGCCAGTTTTACTGTCACAGTTGGATCTATGGAAAAGTCACCACATCATCATCATCATCATCATCATCATCATCATCATCATCATCATCATCCTCATCATCATCGTCATCGTCATCGTCATCGTCCTCTTCATCTTCATCTTTCTTCACCTTCATCGATCATAATCATTGTCCTTGCAAAATTCTGCGTGACAAAATGCGTTTTTTCCGCCACTTCGGGATCCTCGCACAAATTCATGCGCCTCGGCTTCGCCATCTCCCTCTGACATCTTTTTTGGGGCGCTTTTTGGAGCGAAAATCTGGTATGAAAAATCATGAGACAATCATGGGGCCATATGCCGACTTTCCAAGGGATGTTCTGGTTGTGAGGTTGTACAAGTTACTATAGATCTTTTTTCCCACATTGCCATTGCTAAACCTCCAAAATTGTTTCCGATTGTTTTTTGGTCATGATCTTCCCAAATGAGGCAGTCTGTGGAAAAATCTGGAAAAAAAAAGTAGATGTTTCAAACAAACAAAACGGCACTCACGGCATATACAACTCAAGCTCGAGATTTGAGCCCCAACAACGATCAGGCACTCATGGATTTGCACCATTGACTCATGTGACTCAGGACAGCGAAGACTTCTGCGGAAACTCCGAATCCAACAGGTGACTGAAGGGTTGGCTGCTTGGTTGCGTCCCGTAACCTTCCTGGAAAAGGTCACTATGCAGTATCTCAAAGAAAGGATTTCAAGTGTTATTGGGTGAATATATAATAATATCATCTTTCTCAATCGACCCAGCTACGATTTGAAAGAGAACTTTGAATCTTTCAAAGGAAACCAACTTCAAATTTCGACATGGCTTCATGGGCTCAAACTCCATTGCCTCAAAACCATTATATACAAATAAACCATCATTCATTACCTTTCATTCCCCCTTTAAATGACTTTTGAGTGGTTCACAAAATGCCCCCTGCTTTTTTCTCCCGCATTAATCCTTTGCTCCGCTGCGACAACGCCGCCACGTTTCCGACGCTTGCATCCCGTCAGAGCGGCAAAGACCTTCACTGCCAGTCAGGGGAAACCAACGAGGGAAGCGACGCGTGATACACCAGACCTTTGTGGAAATACTTTTCTAGTTTGTGGAAGAACCAACCCATTTGAAAAATATGCTCGTCAAATTGGATCATTTCCCCAGGGTTCGGGGTGAAACTAAAAAACATTTGAAACCACCACCCAGTTTTGTGACTATGAAAAAAAATGTCTCTGAGGTGTACTTGGACCGCTGAAGGATGTGGAAAGGAATGCTTCTTAAACTTGGAAAAGTCCGCCATGTTTTGGTTTAGGTGGAAGTAGTAGTATTAGCATAGTAGGTAGTAGTAGTAGTAGTCGTCGTCGTCGTCGTCGTCGTCGTCGTCGTCGTCGTCGTCGTCGTCGTCGTCGTCGTCGTCGTCGTCGTCGTCGTCGTCGTCGTCGTCGTCGTCGTCGTCGTAGTGGTAGTATTTGTCGTAGTGGTGGTGGTTGTGGTAGTGGCTCGTTGTTGTCGTGGTCGCGGTTGTAAAGCCTCAAGAATCTTCCAAAACTCTAATGTTTCAACTAAACTAAAAATTAGTAGGAAAAAAGCTACCAAATCCCTTGTCACCCTCTACCCAGGCCTTCTGTACTCCACTGGTGATTCCCAGATCTTCTGCTTCTGTCATACTCATCCACATTGGTTCGCTTTTCGTGCCATTCTTGCTATGGGAATGCGAATTCGTCTGACCAACAAAAAGATGCATTACATGTCGTTCGTGGGAAAAGAGATGTTCCAAAGGCCGTTCCAAGCTTTGCTGCTTCAAGGTCACCGCAAGATCGAAGTCTTCCAAGAGTTTTCTCTGCAATTTCTGCAAGATTTCTGCAGAAATCACATCATTCAAGACCATTGGATCTTCCAAATCACCAGTAATATCCATAGATGGAAAGTCTAATTGGTTAGCCAAAAGTCCACGTGGAGGTCTTCGAATCAACATCCAGGTATCTCCATCCTGTACAGCAGCTATAGCCAAATATCTCTCCTTGCGTTCTTTTTGAATCGCCTTTGTCGGGAAATTCATCACGTTTTCCACCAGACCTTTTTGACAGACTTCATATGCTCTACACTGGGAACGCAATGGACATACATCACATGATGGGCTCGAAGGAGTGCACACAGTGGCGCCCAATTCCATCCTTGGTTGGTAGGTCCACCACAGGGGGAAAATTGTCAACCAGCTAATCTGGCCCCCAACAAACATTTTGGGGGGTCGAAAAAAGAAAAAAACGTTTGGTTACAGCAACGCCACCACCACCTAGTGACTCCCTCCAAAAATCTAACATGTCCCTTGAATATTGATGGTTGGTTTAGATGAAGTTGTCTTTTGGGGCCCAGCCTATTTTTAGGGGACATTCGTTCATTTTTTGGGGGGTAACAGTTCAAAAGTGCCAACTTCTTATTATACACAAGCTAGGACCCCCAAACAAATGCAATTTGATTTATTGCATCCTAGATATACACCCACTTGCAGCGTATTTTGTTGCTACGATTTACTCCCAGTTCTTTTACACCACACCAAACCAAAACAAGTAAAAGCCCAGTCATCGATGGACATCTTTTCAAACAACTTTAAGCCTACCAAGAGATTCCTTTAAAAAGAGGACCTCAATGAGATTCGGCAAAGTATCAGAGCTTGATTGAAAGAACCAGGATCAGTTGGATCAACCAAGTCCTTTGCCAACTTCCAACTTAATTTCAACAATGCTGGAGATTTTGCTGGAAGTGCAATACCACAAAGTCGACTAAAGACTCTGGCAACATTTCCTCGGAGTAACGTTTGAGTGACAAAAACAACAACAAAAAAACGTGTGCAAAAAGTTTCGGGGGGGGGGGGGTCGTTTTTCTGCATCTGCATCCTTTTCTACATCTACATCTGTCGAATCCAGTAACAGTGGCAAATGATTTGGAATTCCCGATCCTAAAAATGTTTTTCATCCTGGTGCTGACTGGCATCCTGGATATGGAGCAGATCCAACTTGTAAAAAATTCAAAAGTCTGGTTTTCTCCGCGGCAGAGATCGGCCGAAGCAAAAAAAAAACATGGAAAAACACCTAAACAACCCTTGACCCGGGGTTCGGATGATGGTATCCAGGAAATATACCAGTCCCATGGATCCTATAAGTATTGGAAATAAGCCTACTTTCTAATTACTCTTGGTCATTGTTTCACCATACGAAATCAAAAAAAAACATCCCACACGTGCCACACGTAATGTCAAAAATTGCCAAAATGTGATGAGTTTCCATCCACCAATGCTTCAGCTTTCCCTAGAGCAATGGAGGCAATCGCTCCTGCTGTGTACGGACCTATGCCTGGTATACGTCGTAAGGCTTCAATGGAAGAAGGGATGGAACCATTATGCTCAGACATCACCTCAGCTTCGCTGGGAACTCACCCAACCCAACGAGGCTTGCAACTCCCCAAGTTTAACAGCGAGTCAGCTAAAGCCCCTGAAAGCCACGGTGGGACTGGAAGACTATATACTTTCCCAATTGGGTTTCATCAACTTTTCATGGGCTTTTTGCTATTAAACTGCGGGAAGGCTTAGCCAAAATGTTCCATTTTTTGGGTGGGATGTTGTTTTTTTTTAACCGAAAAAAAATACCCAGGAAAAGGAGAATTCACCACCTTAACCACCTTGAAACCCACCAGATTCAACCACTTCAACGAAACTTTACCCCCAAAAAAAATTCATCAAACGCCCTGGGACGTCCACAAAAATGCCCCCCATTTGTTGAAGGGCTTCTAGGCCAGAAGTCGTTTTGGGGGGAGGAAAAATCTCAGAGATGTTGAGGGGAACCTTCAGCACTAAGGAATGTATGGAACCCTTTGATGACCCGGCTGTTTTGATTATACAAGGCCTTCTTTTGGAGGGGTTGAATCCCAAAAAATAGAGGACAAAGAGGTACCAGGTGACTAACAATTGCATCTTTAGGTTTGGGGATCCCTATGATTTAAACCTTCAACTTGCCACTAGTACTGGGAAGGAGGACAACCCAAGGTATTGAAGAAACTACCAACCGCTCATTTTGTAGGTGGAGTGTTTTGGAAAAAAATGCCACAAACATCCACAAACTGGGTCTTATGGCAGAAGAATCACCGATGGAAATCGACTTTTGACAACCGATGGAAAGCAGGTTGCAAGATTGCTATTCTTTTCGGCAACTGTCCGGTCGGTGGGTTTTACGCCAAGCCGTGGTCGGTTTCCGAGGCCTTTCCTCCCTCGAAAGTGTCATCCGGGGTCACGTTTGAGGCGGGGGATGGTGAATTTGTAAGAGGTGCCTATCATTGTTGGTCAGTTTGTAGTAGTTTCTTAATGGTTGCTAGCCATTCAATTCAATTAATTCCATTCATTCACTTCATTGACTTCATTCAATTCAATACATTTGATTCAGAAAAAATCCCCCTTCTTGTTGTCAGGTATTTATTTCAAACCTTCTAAACTTTTAAAACCTTAAACGTCTCAAGTCACATATTGAGCACCTTGATGCAAGCGCCTGGCACGTCCATAGAAGCCCAAACCCGCCCAATAAGAATTCACCTCTTCTTCCGATGCTGCCGCCAAGCTATCCAAGGTTGGAAAAAGTTTCATCCATCGTGTCCAATATGGGATGACGACTTCTACTTGAGTTTGTTGTAACATCACCTCGGACACCCAAACGCCATAAGCACATGGCATAAATTTTGATACAACTTCATCTTTCTCATCTTCCACATCAATCACAATTCGTTCGCGTTTTTCATCTGTAGCTCGCAAGGTTGGAAAAACATCTGCGGCTCTTGATTCGAGCTTTACCCGTTTCACCGGCGAAACCGCCACTTTCCGCGGAACTTTTTTGGCCTTCGATTCACTCCATGGTTCCGGATCGCCACGCCACGGCAAACGACGCCGTGAGGCAGCGTACCAGCTCAAGAGCTGGCGACGACACGAGGCCACTTCGGCGGAGCCGCACAAGGCACGGAAATAGGGGCCGTTCGCACTCGCACTCGCACTCGCAGCACCTAGCTCTTCCAGATCCACCATGGCAACCAAAAAAACGGACCGCCAAGCTGTTGATGATATTATGCCTGGAAGTCAACCACCATTTTCTATTCAAAAAATGGTGGTTCCTTTTGGGTGGCAAACCCTTACTAAAAAAATGGCGGTTGGTGAACCAACCCTTAAAAAATGGTGGTTGGACTTCCAGGGTTACAGTAAAGGGCGTAAGCGACCACTTCGGAAAGCCTACGTTCATCACCCCAGTTGTAAAATGGAATTTTGCCAGGAGTTTGTCCATCCACCTATCTACAACAGGTTTTCGGAGACTGAACTAGGGCACTTTAGAGGAGATTTAAAAAAAATCCAACATCCTGGAAACAGGCGTTGGGACCTTCATGTCCATCCTTTATATACCCCTAAAACCAAGGTATACCGGTATACCGTATTTCCAGTTTGCCTAAAACCAAAAAATCATGGGGTACGAATTCCCTATGTTTTTCAAGGATCTGAGTTTAGGGTCCATTCCTCGACATGATGGTCTGTGGCTCCCTCCATCACCAGGCTCCCGCATTTGTTCTGACAAAAATCTGCCAGGTCCATGAGATGACGAAATGACTTCTACCCCATGGTTTTTTTTGGTGGGAAAAGCACATTTGGAAAAAATCCACGGATGTTTTTGGTCGGATAAAAAAAATCTCAAGATTTTAATTTTTGTTCCCACCAACCAGGCTACATTGACCCCAACAAAAGTTCTATGTCGGGCTATTATAGATCCATGACTTCTTTGTTTTTTTAATAAAAAATCATGTAAGATCTTTCACACAAAACTTCCAAAAAACACCGTTTTCCTAACATCTTTTTCTTCGAATCTCAAAAACTCACAAATCCACCTCCCAAGATCCATCCCACCCACCCCGAAACGACCCCCAAATTTTTCCCTCGGTTTTTTGAATCTCCGTCTCAGCTCGACAGGTTGTTTTTTGTGGTGAGATCCGCCAACCTACAGATCCCGTCATTTTTGTTGGGGGGGGAGGGATTGCGAAAAATGTTTTCACCACTGAAAATGAACCGCACCCAAATAAAGCACAGATTTGTTCATCTAGATACTTGAAAATCCGGAAAGTTATATCATCCAAATCAACCGGAGATTTGATTCACCTAAAAATCCATCACATTTGAAATCCGGAAAATCATCTTCCGAACCATCCAAACTTCCATGACTTGGGAATTCAAAGCCCTTAATTTTTGCGTACCCCAAAAAAAATGTAATTCAGAACCATATCGGATTTGGGGGGGCATCTGTATAGAGAGAGAGAGAGAATATCCAGAAAAAATTCAAACATTGAATTCAATGTTTAAGAAATGCGAGTTATTAGTTTTGTATCTACAATTTGAGCTTGATGGAATTTTGAGGAGTATCCAACCTGTGGTTAAAATAGGGGTGGCCCACTATTTTGGAGAAAACCCCCCATGTATCAAGGCTACCAAATGCACGAATAACTCGAGACTTACAAATCGTCTTTTAGTTCAAGCTGCAAGACTTCCAAAACATGCCTAGCTGGATAGTGCTGAGAAAAAAACCTTCCAACCCCGAAAGGTACGGGCTTCCACTCCTTTCCTCTTCCCAGATTCTCAGAAAAATGGCACCTCTCAGTGCTCCAAATAATCACCAAATGCACCGATCTTTTGGCCCAAAAATCGCCAAATCAGGAGGTCAACAATGAAGTGTTTTCCACCTGGAAAGGATCGATGCCTATCCACTCCCATGGATGTCTTGGTTGGGCTCATGCTACAAATTGCCACCGAACGGAAGGGAGTGGCGCCATCGATCCTTTCACTATGGTGTAATTACTCTGCAAACTTCGCCGTCCCTGCAAGTTTGGGAGGGAAATCCAAAAGATCATAAGGCCGACGGGTCGGGGCCCTTAAGGGGAAACTTGGGAAACTTCACTCGTCTTCTTCCATCCATTGGATTCATGTGCGATTGAAAATATCGCAGATTTTTGTTAATAAACGTTAATATCAACGATTTGTGTTCTGGGGCGTTGAACATCACTTGTTGGTAAATTCTTAACCTCACAACCAAAAAAAACACTGCAGCCCAAAAAAAAGGCGGCCTTTTGTGCCTCCAGAACTGCAGTCCGTCGAGGTTTTTGTAGCCGCCCTTGGCAAAGCTTGCGGAGGTGGAGACAGGAAAGAAAAATCCACTCTTTACTCGACACAAATTGCAGAAAACACCCAGATTTTTGGACACATTTTTGCAAAACTGACTGTGTCAAGTCAAGCCGACCATTCAAATAATAGTAAAACAGAAAATGTTTGATGAAATAAATCCCTACTAAAACAATGGTGTTTTTGGAAGGACGTCATGATGGCCTAAAAGGACTTTGAGGGGTTGTTTGCTCCTGGATGATGGATGATGATATACCCGGTAGCTTCCTTCAAAACAGTCCCGTTTTCAACTGATGTTCATGAGTTTTTGATATGTGAGATGATTCATCTATTGAATCTATTCATCTTTCAAAAGTCTTGTTGGTCGCTTCCTGTATAGGTTCTGTGGATCTTACGGTTCATCGGGATTTTTTCTACAGCCAAACCTCCACTTACAGTAGATTCTGGAACACCCAAAAGCCCTTGGTGGCCGCCAAAAGTGGACACTCCTATGAAGTTGCAATGCCACCGAAGGGACAACACTTTGGAGTATGCCACGAAGTTGTGTACCCAAATGGGGCCCCCTGTTTTTGATTGGAATTTCGGCCCTTGTTTTGTGGGGAGTTGACCTTCAAAAATAGGGGTCATTTGGGTTTTAGGTAGATCTAGATCTTGTGGTGCTAAACCGCGAGGCGCCTAGGACATCGGCATCAAGCCACCTGGCACCGACCGAGCATGAACCAATGGAAGGTGAATGAGCTAGCGGGGACAGCGGATATTCACGGTGCTCTCCGAGACAAGCATTGAATTTGCAATGGTTTTTCAGGAACAATCCAAGACAACAATATTGAGCGCACAAAATACTATGAAACTATTTTGCCTATCATGCTACTTTCTCAAGGGCACCAGGATTATTATGTTGACATGGTTGGGATTGTGGGTGTCGCACTGTTAGAAGCTCAAGTCCGTTCTTTTCATTTTCAGAAAAATGATGCTTTCACTGATTTTGACAAAATCGCACAAATATGCGGCGGAATCGAAGTATTCAAAATGCTCCAATTGGTGCATGCACCCTGTTGGCAGAGAAGAACATGGGGTGGCATGCTGCCTGCTGATCCATGCAAAAAAAAAGCACATCTGGTTTTGTGGCATGGGCCATAGCGAGCAACAGTAATGTTGGCGCTCCTTGTCAGCCCCTCTACTGATTCTCATAGGTTCGAGTCCGCAAAGAGGTCGGGCATTGAAAAAGTTTGACTCTGACCCTACCTTATTCTTTTGCCCTAATATAAATCCTAGACTTTTATGACCCGTTCGGCCTCTGCTTCTTTCCATGCTTCTGGGGGACTGTTCACTGCTCCACTGCACTTCTGGCAACAGCATCGTAGGCATGCGTCCATCAACACATGCCATCAAACTCAGCATCTGAATTTCTGCCCTTGTGGCAGCTCATGTGGCCAGCTGCAGAGTCTCGTACTCTCCCGGCCTCCTGCTAAAAAGATTTCAAAACTTTGCTTGCCACACCGCTGGCACTGCTGGCACTGCTGGCCTCACTAGCTGGCACACCTCGGCAACAAGGAAGGATTCAACCCAATTCTGCTCGTTCACTATGACATACTATGAACCGACTATGAACCGGCAACAAAAGGACGTATTCAACTCAATTCTTCCAGGGCATCGCGGCATCCAGCGTTTTCGAAAAATCCTAACGTTTTACAGTGAAAAATCCTTCAGTTTTTACCAGCTTCGGGTAGACCACTTTGTTTGCAGGTACACGTCAGTCGCTTTCGGCCTTCAACAGAACTCGGAAAATTCATAGCTATCCTTACCCGTTTTTGTTCGCAATAATTAACCAAATGATTGGTTGGCCCTGAAACAAAACCGGTTTCAAAAAAAAACCTTCTGCTATGACCTTCAAGAGAACTCTCAATTCAAATCCTTACCAACATTCTATCCATACCCATTTTCTTCGGAATAAATCACTTATTGACTGGCCCTGAAACAACCTAGTTTGAAAGATGCTCCTGCTAACCAAACTAAATCACGAATCTTAAGAGGGTGCGGCTGCAACTATCAGAATTTCACCCACAAAAGTTTAGCTCCTCCACTCCACTTTGAAAACCAAAAAGGCAGGCACTTGAAACAAAAACATCTCGGTTTCTTTCAAGCCAAAAAACGCCAACCTGACTTCCATCACTGAGGTCTTCAATATTGCTGGCCGCAACTCTGTTTGACACCTTGACCTCTCGAGCTTCCTCCACCAGCTCGCGGCAGGTCTTCTGCATCACCGACCCAATCCATGTGATCATGACATCAGTGACATGAGCGTCGACATGCTCGAAACCAACGGTCTCCTGTGTTGCGGACAAGACCCTTGTGAATGAGATTGGGATGGGTCCAAAACACACCCACCAGTGGGGAGGTGACTTGCAACAGCTCCTCGTTTGTGAATCTAAAATGTAATTCGCCAGAAAATGCAAAAGAGTGCTTGGAAGTATATCCAAGTGTCTTGGTGCTTGTTGCACTTTAACTTCGCACCTCAACACAAAAATGGCTAGTTGTCTTTGTATAGTTTTCCGTGCTCCTGGATCATAGACTTGACCTTGGCTTCATCTTCTGCTTTCCAGGCTTTTGCTTGAGCTGAATCCACTTTGCTGATAGCTTCAGTGACTTCGTTAATGCCCTCGCGGCCACAATCTATCTGTTGTTGCAAAAGACTTCTGGCGGCCTCGGGCATCACGAATTGCACCTCAGCAAAGGAATTCCAAAACGTGTGGTGTTTTTTAATCACCAGCCAATTTCAACAAAAAAAACTATTTCGAACCTGAGTCACGTAGCAAAAAACGGAGCTTGAAGAGTGAATTAGTCAAGGAAGGACTGTCAAACTGCATCCAAGTCTACAGACATTGCAATATGTGAATTGAACTACGATCTTGCGCAAACAATGGTCTCCCAACCCCACTTCCGTGCCTGAATCTGCAGAGTAGAGGCCACGAACTGCTCATACACCGTCCAGATGCGAGACAGATATAGCGGCCGATCCCAGGTATCCAAAATGGCCACCATGCGACCAATTCGCCGTAGATTACCTTCAAACACGCTCTCGAGGTTGTCGCTACCAGTGCTGGACTCTTCCACTATGATCCGAAACTGGTTGTTTGTAAAGAAGCACATGAAGAAGAATACTCCTGATGCAGCGTGGGAATCTTCCATGCTTTGTTGGAACATCTTCAATGCACTGGCAACCTCAGCCAAAGTATACTTCCACGTCCACGATAGGAAATGGGTCTGTTCCCTTCGATCATCAGGTGCAATCCAGTCCACCAATGCACACCCCGGTCGCCCATCTCGGGGACAAAAGACGTTGGCACCAATGGGATCTTCTGACTGCCAAAATCCTGTTTTCATGTCCTCGAAGCTTGGATTCTCTTTGCCTGTTCGTTGAGTAGCAAGCTGCTCGAAGTCCAAGGACAAGAGGTAGCCAAGACTCACCTGGCCAGGCAAAGTTTGACGACAAAAACATATCATTTCAAGCTTCAAAAAAAAGGGACTTCAAGCTGAAATCATGGCATGTCTGCAAAAGCTTCCCCAGATACAACCCTTCTTTATACCCCAGTCACTCCAGCTCTTTTGCTCTGCAGAGCTCGCATGGCAGTTAATTCCTTCTGCACAGTGAACTTGCCAAGCCCAAGGCGGCGCAGTTTCTCTGAGTATTGGTCCACCACATCTGGCTGCGCATCCTTAAAACTCTGACATAGAGGCCAAGCAGAATGAGCAAAGGAAGATATTTTTAATTCTAACTCTCTAGCATTGTGTAACATTGTGAATATGTCAATATCTTCTGGCTACGGCTAGCTTGACATCAACCTTGCGGCACCTGACATGCAATCATAAACGCCATCTGTTTGAACCTGCCAACAGCAGCGTTATGTGCTCTGTCCAAACTGCCGTCGGAGCATCCCAGAGATCCCGGTACAGCTCGGCTAAGATTCGCTCCACCTTCCTCTCCCTGCGGGAGCGAAGGACAGCAAACACCAAGCGAAAAGCCACCAGGACGCAGCTGACTCCAACAGCCAAGAGAGGCAAGTGCCACCAAACCTCATGTTAAAGCACCGTCAAAGAGCTACACCAGAGCCATGCTGGAGCTATGCTATGCTTGGATATGCTTGGTACATACTCCCAACATATCCCAACTTTAGATAATTTGTTTGCGGGTGCCCGCTTCTGAATCCAGCAGAACCCGACAAATCTTCACACCCGAGTGAATGGTATGTGTCGCCTGAAATGTGTTGCTTCTTCAACTCCCAAGTATGTTGATATTTTTTCCGATCTAACCCTTCCAAGGGCTTTCCAATTGTTTAATGTTCAAGAAATCCTTCACAGTTGCAATACTCCAGCCAACCGTCTGGACTTTGCCATATCTGAAACCGTTCAGGCCATTCAGGTATGCAAAGCGACGACATGACTTGCAAATTGAAATTTCACGATTAATGTTCTGAATGTTCCTGTTTCAAACGGCCAAGAAACACAGTCATTGTCCACCAAAAGCAATGGCACATCACAGCTATAGCAAGTGTCAGTCCCGCTGACAGAGTAATGCCGTGCGGGGCAGTGTTCGCAGGTCCCACGGTCTTCGGAGGGAACAGAACCTGAACAGAGTCGCTTCAAAGTCAGCAAAACCAAGTGATAACCTATCTATAATAATACAATAACTTCTTGATGAGGTTGAAACTGCCTTCTTCTTTCACTGGAAACACCATCAACCAACGTATCCTCTTCTACCCTGAGGACTAAGAAAACAAGTTCCCCTGTAACAGAGGACAATTTTGGCCGAACCTGGAGGACATGCCTGGCAATATGCACCATCTGAATAATGACCGAGCTGGCAAGCTTCACAAATGAGGTTGTTCTCACTAGGAGCTGTTCCTCTTGGGCAAAACGGCGGTGCCTTTGCAAAACTTGTGCCTCCAAACATTTGGTGATGCATCAAGGAAGGTGCTACGCTCCAGGCACTAATGGGTTGGTTGAAGGCAGAAGCATCATAGAACATGCGCGTCATGAATTTCACTGATGACGTGTCCCAGGACCCAATGGGCTGGTTGAAGGCAGAAGCTTCATAGAACATGAACCGCATGTTGGTCACTGCTGACGTGTTCCATGCCCCAATCGGCTGATTGAAGGAACTAGCTGCACGGAACATGGACCCCATGTTGGTCACTGCTGATGTGCTCCAAGCTCCTATGGGCTGGTTGAAGGCAGCAGCTCTGTGGAACATGGACCACATGTTGGTCACCGCTGATGTGTTCCATGCCCCAATGGGCTGGTTGAAGGCATCAGCATAACGGAACATGGACTCCATGGTGGTCACCGCTGAGGTGTTCCATGCTTCAAGGGACTGGTTGAAGGCATAAGCTCGAAAAAACATGGACTCCATGGTGGTCACAGCTGAGGTGTTCCAGTTCCCGATAGGCTCGTTGAAGGAGGATTTATATCGGAACAATTCACTCATGTCCGTAATTTTGGACACATCCCAATCTGCAATGGTGCCATAGATGGCCACCACTTTGTCCCTTTTGGGGAAGCCATGTTGCCAGTTCTCTATGGCAGTGAGTAGCTCGGTTTTAGTGCGAAAGGTTTGCGGAAAGCAACGTCCAACAGCAAACCATAGCGCAAGGAATTGCCAGAGCATGTGCATGTTGGCTTGTTGCGGCAGCTAGATTTGAAAAACTCATACATGTGAACCGCCGGCCATGTATTTTCCAACAATTTCTGTGCAACTTCATCACAACAAATGGCCATGTTCCTGGGAATCTCGTGTTGATGTTCTTGCTGAAATTTAGAAACTGCTGGTGGCAGTGATTGAAATGAGTGACGGTTTCTTTGGTGTTGTCAGCATGATTCTCTTGATGCTTTCTCGAACCCGAAGAGAAACAATGAAAAACGATCTCAAAAACAGCTCGTGACGTCTCCACAAACCTTCAAAAGCGCAAAACCTGCCACCAAATTTCTGCCAGCTTCTCATTTTTTGCAATCTTGAGATCTACAAAACTTCTCTTCACACCAGGTTTCCGTGTAGTCAACCGCTTTCAAATAACCTACCGCCCATTGGTCAACGCCTTGTGGCCTTTGGAGGACCAATTGTGACCTCCAAGGTTTCAAATGCATTCACTCACTTCCGCACAAAATTCACCCCACTTCCATGGTCTTCGATGGCAGTGCCAAACTTCGGCCAAGCTGTGAACTGTCATTTTGACAATGTCGAATCTTTTCTATGTTCCAAGAGAATACAAATACACAATACAAATATCAAGTGTATAAGTATACTAGTGTGTATATGACTGTACATATATATAATGCCTTTAGAATACATGTATGTAATATACGATTTTGTATACTTCTTAGCACAGCTTGAGAAAGTTCGGCTCATCCATATTAACCTTGGCCGGTTCAACATATCTGCAGCACAAGGAGACCCTGTGCCTTCTCCAAACAGACGATTCCAGAGCAATAATGTATACCATGGACCCGTGGACACCAAATTCAGCATTCAAATGCGCTCTTCAAAAAAATCCTCTTGGTGATGCTCGTGCTCATTTAGAGGAACGTAAATGATGCGGAATGCACATACATGCCGAAAACCTCAACGTCCTGTTTGTACGACTTCATGTTTCGACCGACGAAAAATGCGCAAGTTATTCAACATACGCTCTTGACACATATTTCGTCCATTCAAGATGCAGATTGGTTCTCACTATGTGGCACGTTTTCTTCAAGAAACCAAACGGTACTTGTTTGTTTGGACTATCATCCAATAGAGTCGAACAAAGATGTGTTGGGCCTTGTAGTTGGCAGTTGGGCTCATTTTCAGTTTTTTCAGGTCGGACTTGGCACAAATCTTCTGCAGTGACTCATCACTTCCAAGCCCATAGTCCAGTTCCCCTGAAATTAAATGTTAGGTACCTCACTGTAACGAACTCAATCTCAGAATGCCTACGATGCTAGTTGTAGGCTGTTTTACCGTGATGGCGACAAGATGACTAGATGTCCATTTCCTCCTGCCATCTGAATGTGACCTACTATACGAGACAACACTCTTTCGAGAGTGAACCAAAGACTCAACAGATCCAAACTGCTTCCGGCCTGGAAGAAGATGGAATTGATTGGCAGGATCCTGGCAATGGCACCTGGCACAACAAACATCCAGAAACAGCGTGCCATCTCTGCAAACTGAACCGGATTTTCAGTGCATATGGTCCCCTTTGTTCTTTCATTTTGCAACATTGCAACATGCCTCCTGCAATCACCAACTTACATGTTTGGAGTCCAACCATTAGGACACAGGGACCCAAGAAATCCCAAGAAACGGTGTGTTTATGCTCCCAAGCTGATGGAAATACCCCTGAGGTGAGCTTGATGGAAATTGACAGTCTGAAGTCATACTCGCACCTTTGTGGATGCCAAGGCAAGTGTTCACATCTATTTACATCCTTATGAAATCAGCTTCAAATGCTTCAACTAGGTCACATTGTCACACTGTCACATTGAAGAACAATCGTTCACCAGAATGATATCAATGCATGGGCAAAAACGCTGGCAATGTCCACGACATTGTATGTTGGCGTATGCGCACCTTGCACATTGGTTCAAGCAACCTGGCACCGGCCAAGCAGAAGCAATCAAAATTGAATGAGCTTTTTACATCGATATTCACGGTGCTCCAAGTTCCAAGACATCAAGTTTCAATTTCCAATGGTTGAAAAAGTACTATACTACCTTCTCAAGGGCACCTGGAATAATTTATGTTGACATGGTGGAGACGATGTGTGCGGCGCTGTTGGAAGCTCAGGTCCGTTCTTTTCGTTTTGAGAAAACGCTGCTTTTTTTTCACAGAAGTTTGACAAGAATGTAAAAAATGCGGCGGAATCGAAGTATTCTAGACTGAAATGGGTGGCCTGCTGCTGCTGATCTATGCAATGCAAAGAACCAGCACCTCTGCTTCTGTGGCACGGGCCATAGCGAGCAACAGTAATATTGGCGCTGCTTGTCAGCCCCTCTACTGCTTCTCATAGGTTCCAGTCAGCAAAGAGATCAGAAGTTGAAGAAGTTTGACGCTGACTCTACATCGCATGATTTTGCCCCTAAAGCCTCAACTTTTATGACCTGCTTCGTTACATGCCCTTGGTGGACTGCTCACTGCCCCTATGTTCTTTGCACACTCGCGTGAATTGTATCACTGCATTATGCGAAATCACGGCCACTGCACTTCTGGCAGCTTCGCAGGCACGCGTCCATCAACATATGCCATCAAACTCAGCATCTGAACTTCTGCCCTTGTGGCAGCTCGGGTGGCCAGCTGCACCACCCGATGCTCAAAAAATTCTCAAAACGTTGCTTGCCACACCGCTGGCACCGCTGGCCTTACTAGCTGGCACACCTGGGCATCAAGGAAGTATTCAAGCCAATCCTTCCGCATCATTGCGTTTTCTCAATCGCTCTTTTTACAGTTCAATCGTTCTCTATTACCTCTTTGCTCGCGGAACGCGGAAAACTACACTGCCTATGACCTTATCAACCTTTGTATCCTTACCCATTTTCTTCGGAATAAATCACTTATTGACTGGCACTGACAAAAAACAGTTTGAAAGATGCTCCTGCTAACCCTACTAAATCACGAATCTTAGGAGGGGTGCAGCTACACTATCAGAGTTCCACCCCAAAGGTTCGCTCCTAAACTCCACTTTCAACACCAAAATGGCAGGCACTTGAAACAAAAACATCTCACTTTTTTCAAGCCAAAAAACGCCAACCTGGCTTCCATCACCAAGGTCTTCAATGTTGCTAGTCGCAACTCTGTTTGACACCTTGGCCTCTCGAGCTTCTTCCACCAACTCACGGCAGGTCTTCTGCATCACCGACCCAATCCATGTGATCATGACATCAGTGACATGAGCGTCGACATGATTGAAACCAACGGTCTCCTGTGTGGCGGACAAGGCCCTTGTGAGATCAGGATGGGTCCAAAACACACCTAAAAGGTAGGGAGGTGACTTGCAACAGCTCCTCCTTTGTGAACCTAAAATGTATTTCGCCAGAAAACGCAAAAGAGTGTGTGGAAGTATATCCAATCGTCATCAATTGTCTTGGTGCTTGTTGCACTTTAACTTCGCACCATAACAAAAGAATGGCTAGTTGTCATTGTACAGCTTTCCCCACTCCTGGATCATAGACTTGACCTTGGCTTCATCTTCTGCTTTCCACGCTTTTGCTTGAGCTGAATCCACTTTGCTGATAGCTTCAGTGACTTCATTAATGCCCTCGCGGCCACAATCGATCTTCTGTTGTAAAAGATTTCTGGTGGCCTCGGGCATCACGAATTGCACCTCAGCAAAGGAATTCCAAAACGTGTGATTTATATCAATCGCCAGCCAAATTCAACAAAAAAACTATTTCGAACCTAAATCGCCAAAATCGGAGCGTGAATCGGGAAACAGTCAATCAAGTCTACAAACAGATTACAATATGAGAACTTAGATCTTGTGCAAACAATGATCTCCCCACCCCCCTTCCGTGCCTGAATCTGCAGAGTAGAGGCCACGAACTGCTCATACACTGTCCAAATGCGAGACAGATATAGCGGCCGATCCCAGGTATCCAAAACGGCCACCATGCGACCAATTCGCCGTAGATTACCTTTAAACACAGTCTCCAGGTTATCGCTACCAGTGCTGGACTCTTCCACTATGATCCGAAACTGGTTGTTTACAAAGAAACACATGAAGAAGAATACTCCTGATGCAGCGTGGGGATCTTCCATGCTTTGCTGGAACATCTTCAATGCGCTGGCAACCTCAGCCAGAGTATACTTCCACGTCCACGAAAGGAAATGGGTCTGTTCCCTTCGATCATCAGGTGCAATCCAGTCCACCAATGCACACCCCGGTCGCCCATCTCGGGGACAAATCATGTTTGCACCAATGGGATCTTCTGAGAGCCAAAATCCAGTTTTCATGTCCACGAAGCTTGGATTCTCTTTGCCTGTTCGTTGAGTAGCAAGCTGCTCAAAGTCCAAGGACAAGAGGTAGCCGAGACTCACCTGGCTAGGTAAAGCTTGTCAACAAAAACATGTCATTTCAAGCTTCAAAAACAGACTTCAAGCTGAAATCATGGCATGTCTGCAAAGGCTTCCCCAGATACAAACTGCGTTTAAAGCTTATTAACCCAGTCACTCCAGCTCTTTCGCTCTGCAGAGCTCGCATGGCAGTTAACTCCTTCTGCACAGTGAACTTGTCAAGCCCAAGGCTGCGGAGTTTCTCTGAGTATTGGTCCACCACATCTGGCTGCCCATCCTCAAATGTCTCGCATACGCATAGGAACATAATTCATTCCTGTCGTCCTATCCTGCCCTCCGACCTTTGTGAATGATTTGCTGCCTTTGGGCTTGGAAGTTGGAAGCAAGCATCTACCTTCACAAAAAATGTTCAGATGATCATCTTGCTTTAACTGCCGAGCATCCCAGAGATCCCGGTACAGCTCGCCTAAGATTCGCTCCACCTTCCTCTCCCTGCGGGAGCGGAGGAGAGCCACTAGCAAGCGAAAAGCCACTATGAAGCAACTGGCTCCAAGAGCTAAGAGAGGCAAGTGCCACCAAACCTCACGTTGAAGCACCGTCAAAGAGCTATTTCTGAGAGCTATGCTTGGTACATACTGCTTGGTACATACTCCCAATATATCCCAACATGAGACCAAATGATTGAGCTTTCCAGTTCCTTCGCCCCAATTTTGGCAAATCTTCAGATGTGAGCTGTCGACGTTTTTAGTCGAGTTTGCCCACTGAGAGGTGTTGTTTCTTCAGCTGTGCCAACTGCTCCCAAGTTTGAATGACATGATCTTACTCTGTCTTACCGTCTTACCCCTTAGAATATCTTGGACCACCAAACCTACGTTGAAACACTGTCAAAGAGCTATGCTCTGCTATTCCCAACATATCCCAACGTCAGATCAGTTGAGTGAGCTTTCCGGTTTCTTCACCACAATTTTGGAAAATCTTCGGATGTGAGTTGTCGACGTGTTTAATCGAGCTTGCCCACGGAGATGTGTTGGTGTCTTCACCTGTGTGACCTACTTGAATGACATCATCTTACTCGGTCTTACCCCTTCGCATATGTTGGACCTTTACCTGATTCGAAAGTTGTGGCAGCAAATCCTGCACGATTGCCCTGACTGAAATTGACAATAGAACTTGGACGTTACATGACTCTGCCATACATAAAGCCGTCCAGACATCCCTCTAGTAGACTCTAAAGAGAAACTAGCTTGAGAAATTTCACAGCTCTCAGTGCTCTGACACCTCTATTTCAGACCTGTGCCAAGAAACACAGTCATTGTCCACCAAAAGCAATGGCAAATTACAGCTGAAGCATGTGTCACTCCCGCTGACAGAGTAATGCCATGCTGGGCAGTGTTCGCAGGTCCCACGGTCTTGGGACGGAACAGAACCTGGACAGAATCGCGTCAAACTCATTAAAACCACATGATATCACACCTACAATATACCGTCTACTTGATGAGGTTACTCTTCTACTCAGAAGACTCAGAAAACAAGTTCCCCTGAACGAAAGGAAAATTTCGGCCGAACCTGGAGGACATACTTGACAATATGCACCATGTGAGTAATGACCGAGACCACAAGCTTCACACATGAGGTTGTTCTTAGCAGGAGCCGTTCCTCTTTGACATGGCGGTGCCTTCACAAAATTTGTGCCTCCAAACATATTGTCATGCTCCAATGAAGGTGCTACGCTCCAGGCACCAATGGGTTGGTTGAAGGCAGAAGCATCGTAGAACATGGACCTCATGTATTTCACTGATGTCGTGTCCCATGCCCCAATGGGCTGGTTGAAGGCAGCAGCTCCACTGAACATGTACGACATGCTGGTCACAGCTGAGGTGTTCCAGGCCCCAATGGGCTGGTTGAAGGCCAAAGCTTTATGAAACATCCACCCCATGTTGGTCACTGCTGAGGTGTTCCATGCCCCAATGGGCTGGTTGAAGGAACTAGCTGCATCGAACATTGACCGCATGTTTGTCACTGCTGACATGTTCCATTCTCCAATGGGCTGGTTGAAGGCAGAAGCTCTCTCGAACATGGACTCCATGTTGGTCACTGCTGACGTGTTCCATGCCCCAATGGGCTGGTTGAAGGCCACAGCTCTACTGAACATGAACCCCATGTCCGTCACTGCTGAGGTGTCCCATGCCCCAATGGGCTGGTTGAAGGCAGCAGCGCCACCGAACATGGACCGCATGTAGGTCACTGCTGACGTGTTCCATGCCCCAATGGGCTGGTTGAAGGCAGAAGCTCCGTAGAACATGTCTTGCATGTTGGTCACAGCTGACGTGTTCCAGTCCCCAATGGGCTGGTTGAATGCAGAAGCTCGAAAAAACATGTACCCCATGTCTGTCACTGCTGAGGTGTTCCACGCCCCAATGGGCTGGTTGAAGGCAGAAGTTCGATCAAACATGTCCCCCATGTTGGTCACTGCTGAGGTGTCCCAGTCCCCAATGGGTTCGTTGAAGGAGTCTTGGTTGCGGAACAATTTGCTCATGTCAGTAATTTTTGACACATCCCAATCTGCAATGGTGCCATAGATGGCCACCACTTTGTCCCTTTTGGGGAAGCCAGATTGCCAGTTCTGTATTGCGGTTCTAAGCTCTTCTTTATTGCGGAAAGTTCGTGGAAAGGAACGTCCAACAGCAAACCATAGCGCAAGGAGTTGCCAGAGCAGGTGCATGTTGACTTGTTGCGGCAGCCTAACTTGAAAAACTCAAAATTATGAACCGCCAGCGAGGTATTTTCCAACAATTTCTCTGCAACTTCATCACACCAAATGGCCATGTGCCTGGGAATCTCATGTTGATGTTCTTGCTGAAATTTGGAAACTGCTGGTGGCCAGTGGCAGTGATTGAAGTGGCGGTGATTGAAATGAGTGACGGTTTCATTGATGTTCTCGGCTTGACTGTCTTGACACTGCCTGCAACTCGAACCCAAAGAAGCAGCCAAAAACGATCTCAAAAACGGCTGGTGACTTCTCCACACACCTTCAAAAACTAAAACTCCAAATTTCCACCAGTTTTTTTTTGGATCAATCTTGAGATCTACAAAACTTCTCTTCTCACCAGGTTTCTGTCGTCAACCACCCGCTTTCAAATAACCAACCATTGGTCAACGCCTTGGGCCTTGGGACCTTTGGAGGACCAAGTGTGACCTCCAAGGTTTCAAATGCATTGACTCAATTCCGCAAAATTCACCCCACTTCCATGGCCCATGTCATAATCTCCGTATTTTTTTGGGTGTGAAAAGATGCGAGATGATATGAAATCATGTATATAATGAAATCAACCAAACCATTGGATCTTTTTGCAGGGCTCAAAATCTAAAAAGCAGACAAGAGGAACACAGTAACGATGGTAAAATATGGTTAATTGGTTCCAGGGATCACACGCAACTCCAGACACACACCGAACGGGGAGTTCAGCCAACAGCTCTCAAAGAATTCACCATGGCAGTGCCAAGCTCTGAAGAGTCATTTTGATGATGTCGAGTCTTTTCTATTTTCCAAAAATTATCTTTACAGTATATATATGATGTATATATATATACACTTGATACAAATATCATAGATATCTATATCTACAGTATATCATCTTTACAGTGTATATATACATATATATATATATATATTATATATATATATATCTACTACAGTAAATATTTATTGTATACTTCTTAGCACAGCTTGAGGAAATTCAGCTCATCCATAAAAACTTGGCCGTTGCAACATATCTGCTGCACAACGAGACCCTGTGTGCAAAAATCTAAAGCGAGCCTTCTCCAAACAAATGATTTCAGAGCACTAACGAACGGTGATACCTAGGACCTGTGGATACCGAAATTCAGCATTCAAATGCGGCGGCTCTTTAAAAAATCCTGTTGTTGATGCTTGTGCTCATTCAGAGGAACATAAATGATGTGGAATGCACTTACATGACCAAAACCTCTGTGCGACTTCATGTTTCGACTAAAAATGCACAAGTTATTCAACATATGCTCTTGACACATATTTCGTCCATTCAAGATGCAAATTGATTCTCACTATGTGGCACGTTTTCTTCAAGAAACCAAGCGGCAAATTTTTGTGAGGGCCATCATCCAATAGAGAACGAAGATGTGTTCGGCCTCGTGGTTGGCAGTTTGGCTCATTTTCAGTTTTTTCAGTTGCCAACACCTGGACTTGGCACAAATCCTCTGCCGCACGTGTAGCTAAATGCTGAATCGTAACGTTGAAATTAACGTTATGCTTTGGTTTTCTGCGCAGGGTGTAAGCGAAAACGCAAATCGTAACGTTGAGGTCGCGAGAAAAAATAGTAGTTTGATTCTTTTTTCCTTCGGGATCCTGGTTCTATATGGTTTTTATGGTCTGAAAGTTAGATAAAAATAGGGAACTGAGAGGTGTAGAGTCTAAAAGTCTCGTCTCTCTGATACGGGAGGGAAGAGAATGCCCAAGAACCCGGTGTTTTCGTTGTTTTTGTTTGTTTGCTGTGAAAATTGGAAGCCACGGAAACAAAACTTGAAAAAACCTGTCCACAAACTACAACTTAAGTACCTTACGTAAACTGAAGCGGAAGTAGGTAGGACTGCTTGCTGGTAGACACATGAAAGAAGACAGGGCCGGGCAGACAAAAAAAAATTGGCTGACACTATTCGAAGATTTGGCCAGATGATTCTGAGGTTTCATTTTGCGTTCTGAATTTCCTTGGGCCCCATATTTTGTGACTCGACCACGCGTCAAGCCAAAATCCATTCCACCTTTGAAACTTTCGTGAAGGGCAACACCACCAGGGTGGGTCCACACATCTAGGCGGACCAATCGTAAACTGCTTGGGGAATGATTCCGACCGTAGGGTCTCGGGCAGGGGACATGTGCAAAACAACACAACGGCACCCTGAATGGTTGCCCACCTGGATCCTGGGTGAAGTCTTCCACATCATCGCCACTTGCAGGACTCAACTCATAAGACCTGTCCGAGGCTGTAGTGGGTTTATGGACATCTGTATGTGAAGACATACTCTGGCATTTTTCCCCTAGTTGCGTGTCCGTTCGCACACAGGGGTTTGAGTTTGATCCATCTCTCATTCCTTCCTTTCGTCCTTGTAACATTGTATGTACTTGTTGTTCTTTTTTTTCGGCTTTTTGAATCCCCACCAAATGACATTTGTTAATCCAAGTCTGAATGAATCCATGCAAAGGAACCAAGCAGGCAGGAAGGCTTGCAAACCCACACCCACAAACCAAAGACAAACAGAAACACATAAAACACACCGTACCCAAAGCAACAATTCCCTTCATAACGGGATCCCAGGAATCCACACCACAAACCCAAACCACCTATTAACCATTAGCGGACACAAACAAAAAAATGAAAAATACAAACAAATGGATTGAAGAACGGATGGACTTCGCAAACAAAACAAACCTAACCAAAAGAACGAGCGAACTAAACCAACCAAACAAACACAAACAAACCCATCGTTCTTGGCACTAGTTGAATTTCTTGATTCCTGATCACACATCTATAGTCTGTAGTGGGTTTCCCTTTTAATGCTTGTGTTAGTCACGAATCTGTGACTGGTCCCTGTTGAGTCCTTCGTCCCCCGCAGCTGCCTGCAGCTCTGGAGGAGCCATCTAGACCTCAGGCCGTCAACTCTCAAAGGTTTCGAGGAAACGACATGGACCCGTCATCTAGTTGCAAAAAAAAAACGCAAGCACTCTCCGCTGCCGACCTCAAGCAGCGATGGGAGACTCGAAAGTGCCGTTTTCTTCCGATTACCTTTCCAGTGAAAAAATTGAATGAACCTGAACCGATAGCAAATGTGTAAACTACTGTTGTTCAGTTACCAATATCACTCATGGTAACCTTTGGTTTCCTGGTTTCCTTCTTTAGAAGGCACCATACACTTCACAAACTGAAAAAAACCCATTAAAATAGCATCCCGTAGCCGCCACGCAAACCCAAAGCTGACTTTCAGTAGTTTCAACTCGACTTGGAAGGAGGGAAAAACTCCAACAAATTCGCTGCCAAGGCGCCGGCAATTTACGTTTCGGCGTGGCTTCGATGCTTCGATTGGATGGGATTTTCTCATAATCCACTGGAATGCCATGATCTGAACACCCCGAAATGCCTGGTTACATGGTCACATGGTGTCAAATGAAATGGTTTTGCTGATCGACTGAAATGGACTGCACAAAAATCACACGCAGCAGGGTTGTTGCGACCACATCATGCCATATTTGCCATGTTGTGTTTCATATGGGATGTAAAACGGCTACGAATCGATGACAACCATGATGACCTCACATCATCGGCAATGCAAAAGTTCCAAAAAAAACAGTGCAAAACTTCCAAGTTCTGGGGTGCGGAATTGTGAGTTGGGATACAAATATCAAACCAAAAAAACAAGTTGTTTCATACATGCACTCATGTTTTTTTGGTTCTTAAATTTGTTCGTTTGGCAAAAAAATGCCGAACCCGAATGCAGCCTCCATTTTCCACAACGGTGAAATATGTAGACAAAACGTCTAGATTTGAATCGAAAACAAGCTATCCCCTACTTTATTCATTTTTCATCAAATTTCGGTGAAGAATTAACCATGTGTCATATATATCAAGAATCGTTTGTTTCAACAAATACAATGGATGCATGAAGAGTTTGATGATTTTAGAGTTCAAATCGTGTGTTCAATGTTTTGCATTTTTCACATAAATCTCTTCACACAAAATGAATTGGATTCCTAACACCAAAACAAATCGCCCAAGTGCTCGAAACATATGGTTCTCTCTTTAACCACACGGCGTACTGACATAACATGATTTACAAAACATTCGGAGCACAAAGCAGTTTCCACTTTCCTCATGACAATGAGCCTTGTTTTGGAACAAGCGATGGCCAATATGAATCTGCTGGCGGGGTGAATCTTGTTTTTAAATCATGCGGCCAACACTCAAGCAGCTGGGTCAAAACGGATAAGGTTGCTGGCTGCAATTTCCATGAGAAGGCCCCCTAGCGCAGCAAGCAAACCAACGAAGAAACACCAAACACAAGTTACAGCCGGTTGCTGAGCAAGGTGTGGGCGCACGTCGAATCAAACTGGTGAACGTGTTGCCAATTACTCCACGTTGAAACTATTCCATGACCACTGACAAACACTCAACCAAAAACTCGCCGCCAAAAGAAGCAAGGAATTGTTGATATCAAAAACTTTGTATATTTTCAAAAGAAATTTCACAAAGAAATATCATATAAACCAAAGAAAGAATCAATGCAAAAATGAACAACGTCTGAGCTTTGTCTCCAAAATTGAATCGATGTTTTGGTGGATTTTTTGTTGTGCAGCTGCTTGGGTGCCTTCAGTGTCCCGGGGGAGTCCACGCCCTTCACAAGAGTGAGGAGGAGCGATGAAGGTGAATGAAGCGATGCGAGAGCTATGTACAGATGTAGACGAGTGTACCAAAAAACATCAAATGAAAGTCTTCCTAGGCTCATTGCTGGTTACTTTTTGTCTTTTGTTTGGTACTTTCTGTTTTTTGTTTTGTCATCTTTTGTGATGCAATAAGTGGAGTGGGGGGTTATGCCAATGTGATGTGTGATGTGATGTGATGTGATGTGATGTGATGTGATGCAATGGGTGGGTGGGATGGGTTATCAATGATGTAATGGGATGTGGTTCTGTGATGATGTGATGGGATGTGCTGTGAACCACACGGGAAGGAGCAAACCCCTTCAGATATCATTCCAATGCGTAGATCACATAAAATTAAGAGTAATAGGGTCCATGTTAGAGGACGACTACAACTAATTACTCTTGTCCAGTACAACTCAGATCCAGTCAGTACTGTAAAGCGCCCCTCTAGTAGTTCTCAAAACAAATAAATCATTTTTTTGATGCATGCTGCTTAGATGCCACGAAGCTCCTGGACGGGTTGCCTGTCAGTCAGCGAAATGATCCGAAATGGACGTAAACGAATTGAAGCAACGCAACAAATAAAATCACTTAGGTCAAAAACTGCAAACCAACAAATTAAACGAATTAATGGCGCGAAGTCATGCAGGGACAGACTGTCACAGCGGGCGAGTCTGTGCCGGTGCATACGACAAGCAGAAAAGACAAAATCGCCGCGGCGTGGTCAACAGGGAGCTTACCGGAGTCAGCCTGAGACGAGAAACACCGTGTGGTCCAACAACGACTGAGTAAGGGCAGACAGGAGCACTGTGACTCAATCGAAAAAGAAGGAACAAGATAGCCCAAACAGCCAAGCAGCCAGTTAAACACGCAATTTACTAGGAGAGCACAAGCAACTCACCAACCTAGGACTTAGTGAAACCGCGTGAAACGAAGACGGAAAGCATGAAGCACGCATCCGAATTGTTCCAAGGACTATATCTCGAGTACTATACTGTTTGCCGTTAAATAAACAAGCCAAGATTGTCGTAGAGCAGCAGTATACTGAACAGGCGCAAAGTTTTTTGTGTCCACAACTGTATATGTTCCCTAGTACTTTGAACAGGTTACATTACTGGTTCGGACATGTGTAAAATATGCACCACAGTATACATTCCGTAGCATTTTGAACAGGGCAACAACAGCAGCGGACTTAAGGAAGAACTTAAAGCCAGCTTTTTTTTTTCCTGCATTGCCGGACGAGTACAAAACATTGTCGGTCAACAACTGAAATTGAGGAAGTTCAAAACGAAATGGCGGCAGAATTTCCCATGGATCCGAATGAAACTGAATACCTAATTGAATGCAGAATTTCACTGGAAAAACGAAAAACCAAACACACACATAGGTAACATTTCTGAAGAGAATGTTTTCCGAGCATAAATGCCAGTCAGGATTCCATGCTCACTGGGGAAACTCTGAGAGAGGAGCTGGTTGACGTAGCCATTGTGTGAAAACCACGTAAGAGAATTACGGACCTTTTTCACTGTCGTTCTTGAGCCAAACATCCACACGTTTAGTGTGCTCAGTGAAACTCTTCAAGACTTCCTCAAGTCTAAGCTTTGCTAAACTCAGCAAACTCTCTTCTAAACACGGAGCTACGCAGTCTAAACAGAACCTAAACTGGTTCTCTTCCAAAGCAAACACAGTGGCTGTCTATTCTCTCCAAAAACAAACAAAACAAAGAAACACCAGGTCAGCACT
Organism: Breviolum minutum Mf 1.05b.01; assembly: GCA_000507305.1. Taxonomy (NCBI): domain Eukaryota; class Dinophyceae; order Suessiales; family Symbiodiniaceae; genus Breviolum; species Breviolum minutum. Next base: position 165,974 of record DF240089.1, read on the forward strand.
CCCTAACTCCATCATCAAGGAGATCT